>JAPFFA010000001.1:61943774-61958541 GCA_026153275.1 Sciades herzbergii | reverse complement strand
TGAACCAACAGGTGCATTTGGATAAGTAAAGCCTATTTTTCTGCATTTTTGTAGTCCTGGTAATCTTTTATATTGGTCAAGTTGTTTATAGGACCATTTCTCAGTCTCTTTGTTTTTTTAATCAATAGTTTTTCAGCAATAACTTTTAATATTTAACATACAGTATCACTCAATTTTAACAAAAAAAAGAGAAAATCGCAACAATTTCTCGCAACTTTCACTGCCTCCCGCAATGTAATCGCAACAAAGACCTAAAAAACACCTCAACTTTCATCGCAATTTTTTGGAAAAACCCCTGCAACATCAGACATTTTAGCCCACAACAATCACAAAAAAGGCCCGCGAAATCCTGGGGGGACTGATAAAACATCTGAGTTCACTGGGTGAATTTCTGCCATCTAGTAGTTCAAACATGTAATTACATCATGAGAACAATATGATGACATCGTGGCCAAACAGTGGGTGTATCTATTGTGATGTCACTAAGGTGAATCGAAACTCAAGCTCAAATACTTTTCATAACCAAAACCAGATCATAACATAACCAGATCAAAAACAACATAACTTGCAATAACAATGACTTCTCACTTTTTAAATATGGGGATGACATGGCCCTGGTTGTCCACAACATGGATGAGAACTCCCTCTCTGCATAGCGCAAACAGGTGGACAACTTGATGACCTGGATAGAGGAAAGTTCTTTGGAGCTCAACATCTCAAGACCAAGGAGTTGTGCTGTGGGGGGGACATATCGACTCAGTGTACAAAAAAGCACAACCATGCCTGTTCCTGCTGAGGAAATTCAGGGGCTTCAACATCAAGAAGGACATTTTAACAGTTATGTACAAAGCACTCATTGATTCAGTACTTACTTTCAATATCTTATCCTGGTTCGATTTTATCTCTGTTAAGAACTAGTCAAAGCTTTCTTGGATTAGAAAGAAAGAAAGAACAACTTTATTCATCACACACTTGTGAAATTCCTCTCTGCATTTAACCCATCTGAGGCAGTGAACATACACATACCCAGAGCAATGGGCAGCCATGCTAACGGAGCCCGAGGAGCAGTTGGGAGTTAGGTGCCTCGCTCAAGGGCACCTCAGCCCAAGGCTGTTCCATACTAACCTAACCGCATGTCTTTGGGGGAAACTGGAACACCTGGAGGAAACCCACACAGACATGGGGAGAACATGCAAACTCCACACAGAAAGGCCCCTGCTGGCCACTGGGTTCGAACCCAGAACCTTCTTGCTGCGAGGCAACTGTGCTAACCACTTACACCACCATGCCGCCTATAAAGAATTTACCAAGAGTGGGGATTATTAATCAAGCAAGTAAAATAACTGGTGAAAACCAAACTCAATTATCTGTACTCCATACACAAGCAGTTAAAAGGAAGGCGAACCACATAGCAGATCCCACACTCCCCCTGCACAAGTCTTTCCAGTTACTACTATTATCAGGTCACTGCTACAAAGTCCCCTTTGCCAAGAAAAACATTTTCTGTAACTTATTCATTCCCACTGCCATAAAAACATTACATAAACAATACCATCTTCTACAACCTCCACTACAATATAAAACACAAGGCTAATCAGCACATAAATTGTACCATCAGTTTATTATTATCATTTTATTCTCCTGTTTCATTTATTTATTTATTTAACTAGCTACTTTTATTCTGTTTTTAATAACATATACTTTGTATGTCAATTGTCTGGTTGTTTTTGTATGTTGTTGAGCCAGGCCAAAGATGATTTTCTGTCATGACAGACAATAAAGTGATTCTGATTCCAATTCTTATTCTGATCCTTTCAGCAGGACACAATCTCCAGTTTGAAACTTATTTTGTGTTTTGAAGGATTAAAACCACTGTAGGTAAACACTAAGAGAACAGGAACAAGAGGAAAAAGAGAAAAACAGGAGGAAAAGAGAAATAGAAAGTGGTAAGCAGTGCTACAGATGACACTACTTCCTGTTTGTGTTGTTTTTCCACTTGATTACTGTTCCTTTTCAGGATAACTCACACAGGGCTTTCATCTTACAGAACAGGGTTTAAGCTCACATTAAAGACCTGGAAGTTTTGCTGTGTTTCTGGAGATTATTTCAGAAAGAGGTTTGAACAACTAGTTAAGATCTGTTCACTAGGAGTTCAGGAAAGTCCTGTCAGGTTTCATTCCTCGTTTAGTTCAGTGGCTCTCAACTGGTTTTCCTTCAGGACCCATATTTTATGTTGGACATTAAGTCGTGATGCAACACTACACTATAGGTGTTTATCACTTGGAAGAAAACACAGAAATGCATATTAATTTTGCATAATAATGTTATGATACTAATAACTGTCCATTGCATAGACCTTATAAAGCTGGATAATAATAATTTACAATCTCAGGTAACAGGAAATAAATTATCTTCATAAAAATCAACTTCAAACAACCTCATAAGTATTTTCATTGGAAAATATCAATTTATTCAATTCATTGTGCATGTTTATTCAAGTGCAAAATTAATCAGATTAATATGAAAATGGGCCGCTATATAAATGCATCCACATAATCCAGAGTAAGTGTAATTTACCCTAGCCTAACAAATAAAAAAAACACTGACCCAAATACTGAATTACAAACTGTCCACTAATATGAAATATGCACAACTATTAAATGCATATAAATAACAATAATGAGAATAAACTGCAGCTAACAAGAACACAGCTGAAATCACAGCCTGTGCAAATCAATGGGAAACCTGAGGATGTGGATTCGTGTCTGAAAATCAGGATGGTGTGATCAGATACATCTGTTGATTTGGTTTGTTCGAGTGCAGAATAGTCACTTGCCTTAATGTGTGTTCTCTTCTATTGCCTTACGTCTTTGAAAATATCTTGTATATTTTCCTCCATATGGTGTCATTGGAGACCTTCATTGGATTTTGAGATCTGTCATGGGATTTTCATTGACTTTGCATAGTTGTACAGTTTCCAGCCTTTTATCAGAAGAGGGAATGCCACTCCATTTATCAGTGTTCGCACCAACTGTTTACAGATGAATTAGCACCAAAATTAACAGAATTTTATTGGATGTATTGCATGGCATGACCAAATTTTTCATGGGCTATGCAGAGCATTCCTTTTGATTAATGAAAATAATTGTCAAATTTTGTCATGCAATCTAGGACATGATTGATTTTTACCCTAAAAATAACAAAGTCTGGTGAAGACCCAAATTTTTGTTCTTGAAACATGGGATGGCCTGTCAAATTCACACCTGATCACCATCCCCTTCACTGAAATACCTGACTTCATTTACTACATGAAATTAACTCCTAGAGGCTTCTACTTTTTTCCAGACAAGATATTTAATTTAAGATAATATTCGCTCAGTAAATGAATGTAAGAATGATAATTTTTTTGCATCATTTGTTTGATTTGGTTCTCTTGATCTTGCTTAAGGTTTTAGATGAAGATCTGACCACATTTCATTGAAAATTTCAGAATCAGAATGCCCTTTATTATCAGTGCATGTTAACATACAATGAAATTTGGTCTTAAAACAAAGGAAAACTACCCCATTCACTCTACTCATCAGTCCATTCACTCACTTGCACACATTAAATGAAGCTATCAATTAACTAAGTAATAACAAAAAATTAAATCAAATATAAAATAATTTAAAGTATATAAAACAACTTAAAGTTACTTATGCAGTTATTGCATGTATAATGATTGGAATTGAGGTAAAGTTGTTGTGGTGGCAGTGGAGGGGTGCGAGTTCAGTTCACTGATATAGTGTCTTGCAAAAGTATTTATCCCTCTTGGCGTTTGTATTGTTTTGTTGTATTACAAGAAACAAATGGATTATTGACTTTAAAATGGATTGTTGGGGAGTTAGCACCATTTGATTTACACATAATACATACCATTTTAAAGGTACAAATTGTTGTTTTATTGTGACACAAACAATAATTAAGATGAAAAAACAGAAATCTGGAGTGTGCATAGGTATTCATCCCCTTTTGTATAAAACCCCTAAATAAAAGCTGGTCCAACCAATTCACTTCATAAGTCACATAATTAGTTGATTAAAATCCATGTGTGTTCAATCAAAGTGTCACATGATCTGTCACATGATATCTGTATAAATCAACCTGTTCTGGAAGGATCCTGACTGCAACACTACTTAGCAAGCAACATGAAAGCCAAGGAGACTCCAAACAGGTCAGAGACAAAGTTGCGGAGAAGTATAGATCAGAGTTGGGTTATAAAAAAAAATCCCAAACTTGGAATATCCCACAGAGCACCATTAAATCCATTATAGCAAAATATGGCACCACTACAAACCTGACAAGATAAGGCCACCCACCAAAACTCACAGACCAGGCAAGGAGGGCATTAATCAGAGACACAACAAAAATACCAAAGATAACACTGAAGGAGCTGCAAAGATCCACAGCGGAGATGGGAGTATCTGTCCATAGGACCACTTTAAGCCATACACTCCACAGAGTGGAGCTTTATGGAACAGTGGCCAGAAAAGTCATTGCTTAAGAAAACACATTTGGAATTTGCCCAACAGCATGTGGCAGACTCCCAAAACACATGGAAAAAGATTATCTGGTCAAATGAGACTAAAATTGATATTTTTGGCCATCATGGGAAAGACCTTGTGTGGCACAAACCCAACACCCTGAGAACACCATTCCAAAAGTGAAGCATGGTGGTGGCAGCATCATGCTGTGGGGATATTTTTCATTTGCAGGAACAGGAAAACTGGTCAGGACTGAAGGAAAGATGGATGGCACTAAATACAGGACAATTCTGGAGGAAAACCTGTTTGAGTCGGCCAGAGGTTTGAGACTGGGATGAAGGTTCACATTTCAGCAAGACAATGACCCGAAACATACTGCTAAAGCTATACTGGAGTGGTTTAAAGGTGTTTCCTTTAAATATCTTGGAATAGCCTAATTAAAACCCAGACTTCAATCCAATTGAGAATCTGTGGAATAACTTGAAGATTGCTGAACACCAACACAACCCATCTAAGTTGAAAGAGTTGGAGCAATTTTGCCTTGAGGAATGGGCAAAAATCCTAGTAGCTAGATGTGCTAAGCTAATAAAGACTTGCAGCTGTAATTGCAGAAAAGCCCAATGTTTTTTGTGCCATATTAATAACCCTCTGAAGAGCCGATCTGTCTTCTGATGAACAAATTCCATATCAGGCCATTATGCAATATGTCAGGATGCTCTCAACTGAGCAGTGGTAGAATGACTCCAGCAGCTTTGCAGAGAGGTTGGTGTTCCTCAGACTCCTTAGGAAGTATAGTCTTTGTTGAGCCTTTTTGATCAGAGCACTGGAGTTAACCGTCCACTTGAAGTCCTCACTGATGTGGGTACCCAGAAACTTAAAACTGGAGACCCTCACCACCTCCACTCCTCTTAGTTTGAATGGCAGGGCCTATTCCTGATGCCATCTGAAGTCTTTAAGAGGCTCCTTTGTCTGATGTTTAGTGACATGTTATCTGCACACCATTCAGTCAGCTTGCAGAACTTGTCCCTTTAAGCTGCCTCATCACCATTAAAGATTAGTCCCATGACTGTTGTGTCATCAGCAAAATTTAAATTTGTATTTGTGGGGTGAACGGGAGTGCAGTCATGCGTGTAGAGGGAGTAGAGGAGGGGACATAGCACACACCCTTGTGGTGCTCTGGTGCCAATGATGAGACTCGGGAGACATAAGAACCAAGTCTCACCATCTGTGAGTGGTTGTCAAGAAAGTCCTTTATCCATAAACAGTTTATTGCCGAGGCCCAGGCCCAGCAGTTTGCGGACCAGTCTGCTGGGTACAATAATACTAAACAGAGCTTTAATCAACAAAAAGCATTCTTACATACAGTATGTCTCCTTCTGCTCCAGGTGGGTCAGTGCGGGCTGGAGAGCTGTGTTTATGGCATCCTCTGTGGATCTACAGTATTTGGCCTATATGCATACTGGTGCTGATCTAATATAGGGGAGAGGGTGGTTTTGATATGCCACAGAACTAGTTTCTCAAAGCACTTGGATATGATGGGTGTGAGTGCGACTGGTCTGTAGTCATTGAGGGAGTTGATGTTGGTCTGTTTTGGCACTGGAATGATAGTGACAGTTTTCAGACAGGCTGGTACAGTAGCATGTGCCAGGGAGAGGTTAAAGATGTTGGTGAAAACTTCTGCAAGCTGATGAGGACAGTCCCCGAGCACCCTGCCTGGAATGCCATCTGGACCTGCTGCCTTCTTGACGTTAACAGTTCTCAGGATTTGCTTAGCCTCTTGTGTCTGCAGGGTAAGCAGAGGGTCAGCAGTCTCCAGCTGGGGTAAAGTTACATTGTCTGGTCCTTTCGCAAATCGGGCAAAGAAGCAGTTCAGCTCCTCAACAAATGAGGCATTGTTTCCTGTCAGTGGGTCTCTGTTGCTCTTGAAGTTGGTCATGTGCTGATACATGCTCTTGAAGTTGCTCTTGAAGTTGATCATGTGTATATACATGCCGGATCCCTGGAGGTGAAGTGGCCCTCAATCTTCTCTTTGGATGCAGCCTTCACTGTGTTTATGCCTTTCTTGAAGTTGTGTCTCACAACACTGTACAGTTCTCTGTTTCCAGTTGTGAAGGCTGGATTACAGTCTTTCAGAAGAAGCTGGACCTCCTTTGTCATCCATGGTTTCCTGTTTGGGTATACAGTACATAGATGCTTTTATTGATTATGATGGTTTTAACGCAGCTCCTGATGGAGAAGAGTACAGTTGATGTATATTCTTCTAGGTCCTGAGTGAAAAATAGACTGCAGTCAGTGCATTGAAAGCAGTCCTGCAGCTGTAGAGATGCTCCCTCAGGCCAGGTTTTAATTATTCTGATGGTGGGCGGCTGTTTGTTGGTGATGGGACAATAAGTTGGGGTTAGAAATAAGTTGGGGTTAGAAATAAGTTGGGGTTAGACTGGTGATCACAATGTCCAAGATGCAGAAGGGGTGAGGCTCTGTATCCTTGGGTGATATTAGAATATGCACAGTCCAGTGTGTTTTCTTCTCTGGTTGAGCACTTAACATGTTGCTCAAATCTTGGAAGCACAGTTTTCAGATTGACATGATTAAAATCAATGGACAAATTAATATTTGTGTGTTATCTTTCCCATGTTGATATATGACTAAGGGAATTTGGCCTCTGTCCTACCTCATATTTACTCCCCAGTTAATCAGGAAGTCATGGATTACAGTGTGAAAGTTCCTCTCCACTCCAATCAACTCAAAACTGTACAATTTAAATGGGAAAATGTCAGGGTGCAAGCAATTATGGATACAGGGGTAGAGGAGAGTGGGTGAATCACAAACTGGTAACCAAATCCAATTTGTGAGCCAAAAGCCAAAGTTAGGGTTGAGCAGGGGTGAGTCGATGTGTGAACAGATTATCAGACATAAGATGAGAGTTTGAGGTTGGAAATCATCAGAAAACATAGTCAAAGTCATGGGCAGTCAGGAACTAAGCAAACGGCTTGTTATGATCAGGTATGGAGACAGAGACCAATATTTCGCAATGGGGGTTTGCTGTGCTTAAGTAGAGGGGCTAATTACTGGGAGAGTAGGAAACAGGTGTGCCTTAGTATTCCAGAGAGTAGTGGTGCCGTGGTGCTTGGAAAATGTAGTCCATAGCGGCCCTGTTTGGATGCTGCTCTGAACTCAGATTTTCGGCATTGTTACTGACAGAAGGGGGACCCTGGTCACTAACTATGTCCTCTGGGATCCCATAATATCAGAAGACATGAGTGAAAAGGTGTTCAGCTGTTTCAAAAACTGTGGGTAGGACAGGCAGGGGAATGAGTTTCAAAGCTTTTGAGAATTGATTGATTTCCACCACAATGACTGTATTGCCTTGAGACTTGGGTAGGTCTGTGATGACATCTATGGCTATGTGTGACCAGGGCCTTTGGTGTATAGGCAGCGAGTAGAGCTTGCTGGCAGATGGAGCCTGGGGCACTTTGACTTTGGCACAGGTAGAACAGGAGGAAACAAACTTGTTAATTTCAGAGACCATGTTCTCCCATGAATACTTTTTACAGATGAGTTGATAGGTGTGCTGACTACTGGGATGACCTGTGGCCAGGGATGACTGAGCCCAGGTAATGAGTCGGCCTCTGAACTGTGAAGGAACATACATGAGAATGGGAGGACAGGCTTCTGGAGGATTGTGTGGTTGGGCTAGAGCTATATCTTTGTCTGTGTCCCAAGTAATTCTTTGACAAAGCATTCCAGAAGTAGGATGGGAGTGGGTTCTGGATTATTGTTAGAGCTGGTGTGAATTCTGGAGACAGCATCGGCCTTAGTGTTTTCTGAACCAAGACAGTATGAACTGGAGAATCGGAACCTGGTGAAGAAGAGAGCCCACCTAGCTTGCTGGGGGTTTAGTCATTTAGTGGCTTTCAGGTACTCAAGCTTCTTATGATCACTAAGGATTGTGAACATATGTGCTGCCCCCTCTAACCAATGTTTCCATTCCACAAGGGCCAGTTTGATGGCAAGAAGTTCCCAATTTCCAATATCATAATTCTGTTCAGCTGGTGTGAGTATCTTGGAAAAAAAAGGCCATGAGGTGTAATTTGGGTTTTTCCCTGAAGTGCTGGGACAACACCTCTCCTACACTGGTTTCTGAGGCATCTAGGGGATGGTTGGATCTGGGTGCCTGAGAATGGGGGCTGATGTGAAATCCATCTTGAGTTTTTCAAAGGCCTCCTCCATGGCTTGGTTCCATTGGAGGTGGTTGGGACCCTTCTTAAGCAAGGCAGTGAGAGGTGAGACAATTGTGCTGAAACCCCGGATGAAACAGCAGTAGAAATTGGTGAATCATCAGAAATGTTACAGTCCTTGAACAATGGTTGGTGTGGACCAGGTGGTAACCACGGAGACCTTACTGGCATCCATGCTTACATCCTGCATACTGATGATGTACCCAAGAAATTAAATTTATATCATGTGAAACTCGCATTTTTCTGCCTTGACAGAAAGGTGGTTCTCTAGGAGCCAGGCCAACACCAACTTGACATGTTTGTGATAAGTGGCTTCATTGGGGGAATAAATCAAGATGTCACTGATGTATGCTATAACATCATCACAGCACGTCTCTGAGGACATCATTAATGAGGCACTGGAAGACACTTGGAGTGCAACAAAGTCCATATGGCATCACCAGATATTCAAAGTGACCAGACGTCATGCTGAACGCCATCTTCCATTTGTCCACCTTACACATTCTAACCAGGTTGTACACACTTCTGAGGTCAAGTTTAGTAAACATACTAGTGATTTTTAGTTGCTCTAGAGCAGAGGGTACTAGTGGAAGCGGGTAAGGATACTTGACCATAATCTGGTTTAGTCCTCTGTAATCAATGCAGGGGCAGAGTCCCTCCCCCCTTTCTTCTCCACAAAAAAATAAGCTTGCAGATGCCGGGGATGTGGATGGATGGATATATCCCTGTTGTAAAGCTTCCTGGACATATTCCTCCATGGCAGCTTGGTCAGCAATGGAAAGTGGATAGATGCGATTTCGTGGTGGTGTTGTACCATGGAGGAGATCAATGGCACAATCATCAGGTCAGTGAGGGGGCAGACCACTGGCTTTACCTTTACTGAACACTTCCTCAAGTTCATTGTAGCAGGCAGGAACATGTTTGATACCTCTGGTTGAGGGATTCTCTACCAAAATGGAAGCCAGGGTGATCTGTGGAAGTTACAAATATTCATAAAAACATGACAGTGACCATCTCAAAAATCTCTTTTTGCTCTTAGGAAATGAGTGGGTCATGGAGTTGTAGCCAGGGGAAACCCAGAACTACAGCGTGATCTACAGGTGATGAACAGGAATATATGCTCAACATGGAGGGCTCTGACCTGAAGTGCTATGGGCAAGGTGCAAGCTGTGATGAGCCCTTCCCCAATGGGTCTGCCATCTATGGCTTTAAGACTTGCTGGTCTTTGGAGGTCCTCCATGGTTAGGTTGAGTCTCTGGACGACTTTGAGGTTGATGAAATTGCCTTCTACCCTGGAGTCAATTAGGACAGAAAGAACATGGGTTAAGACTGGGAGTTTTAACCATACTTGAATCTTAAAAGATTGTTGTCCTGAAGTGGGTTTGGAACTCACCAGGCTGGTGGAGTTGGTTTCTTTATGGGAGAGATCCTCCCTTTGGGGTTTTGATGGTCGAACTGGGCACTTTGCCAAGAGATGACCATGTTCACAGCAGTTAAAGCACAACCCCTCAGGATGCCTCCTGTCCCTCTCAAAATGGGGCATGTGAGTATTGGAGAGCTCCATTGGCATAGGGGACTATGGAGGTTGTGGAAGGACTGGAGAGTACTGCAAAGAGGGCCAGTTCCAGAGCAGGTGATCCAGTCTGATAGCTAAGTCAGTGAGGGAATTGAGGGTGAGTTGTTGGTCATGACATGCCAGCTCTGTGAGAACATCAGGGCTGAGGACCTGGCGGAAGGTTGCCTTTAATGCTGGTTCAGTCCACCCACTGCCTTTTGCTAACAAGCAGAAATCAAAGGCATATTCAGCCACTCTCCTTTCTCCCCACCAGACAGTGAGATGTCTCTCCCCCACTTTGATTCCCTCTGGCTGATGATCAAATACTCATTTGAACAATTCAGTGAAACAAGCATAAGAAGTAGTGTGCTTTTCACCATGCTCCCAAACAGCACAAGCCCACTTCATAGCCTTCCCAGTGAGGAGATTGATGAACTGCTCTATTTTTTGTTCCTCTGTGGCGTCTATGAGTGTTGTGAAGTATAGCAAACACTGCAGAAGAAAACCCTTACACTCAGAAACCTTCCCAGGGAACTTCTTAGGTCAATGTACCATCGTGGAGGATGCAGGGTGTGTCATGAGGGACTGCAAGACAACAGCTGTTAGTTGTGACATTCTGGTGTTTAATTCACTTAACTTCTGTTGGTGTTGGGTTTTTCTCATTTCACCAAAGGGTGGATTTTTTTCTCTAACTCTTTTTAGAAGGGGTGCCAAATATTTTGGAGGGAAATGGAGTGCTTCATGACATTTAATATACTGTGACAATAGTGCATTTTTATTTGTTAATTTAAATAGTGTTCAAAGTATTTACAAATGCTCCTGAAATTTGCATTTTAAATTTAAAGTTGTTTTGAAAGAAAGGGATGAATATAAAAAATGCCTTTATACTAAAGGACATATTGAAGAAAATGTCACACAAGTGCAGTGAGAGAGATTTGAGATCATTACTGGTGTTATGAATTATATTCAATTCAATGTCCACGAACATTATGTAAAGTTTTCTGTTGTCTAAATCCTCTCTCATCATATCTCCTGTGTTAGTCATGGCTTCCTCCAGCAGTGTCCCGTGTGAAGATCAGCTACATTGCTTCATCTGTCTGGATGTGTTCACTGATCCAGTCACAACTCCATGTGGACACAACTTCTGTATGATCTGTCTCACAGAGTTCTGGGACAGCAGTTCACACTGTCAATGTCCAGTGTGTAAAACTAATTTTGCCAAAAGACCGGAGTTATGTGTGAATCCATTCATCTCTCCCCTTGATGCTCCATTTAAGAAAGCAGTTCAGGTGAAATCCAGCAGCACTGCAGAAAATCCAACACGATCTCTGGTGCTCTGTGATGTCTGCTGTGAGAAGAAATATGCGGCCGTGAAGTCCTGCCTGATCTGTATGACATCTTACTGCAAGATTCACTTGGAACGTCATGAGAGAGTTTCTTCTTTAAAGAAACACAAACTGATGGATCCTGTGGAGAACCTGGAGGACTACACCTGCCAGAAACATGAGAGACCCCTGGAATGGTTCTGTAGAGACGACCAGACGTGTGTGTGTAAATTCTGTATTGAGATAGAACACAGTACTCACAACATTGTTCGTATAGAGGAGGAGAGTGGAGAGAAGAAGGTGAGGGACTAAAAATGAATGATGCATATTTAACACAAATATGACCTTTATTTTGTATAACACTTTATATATGATGTATATTTTTCCTAGACTAAGTTGGGAAAGACTCAAACCGAAGTTCAACACATGACCCAGGAGCGACTGACGAAGATTGAGGAAATCAAACGCTCTGTACAACTCAATAAACTGAGTCTCTTCACTAACCTACAAAATAGCTCCTTTATAAAAGCACATTTGGAAAATCATGATCTAATCACATGAAATAAAATAATTTACCTTGATTTGTCTCCTGTTAGAAAAACACAGAGAAAGAGAAAGTGGACGTTGTGGAGATCTTTAGTTCTCTGATGCGCTGCACTGAGAGAAGCCAGATGGAGCTGCTTAAGGTGATGGAGGAGAAGCAGAAAGCAGCAGAGATGCAGGCTGAAGAGTTCGTTAAAGAGCTGGAACAGGAAATCACTGAGCTAAAGAGGAGAAACACTGAGCTGGAGCAGGTCTCACACACTGAGGATCACTTCCACGTCCTACAGGTCAGAGTCCCTCTGTTTCTCAATAGCAATGCAGCACGTGACAGGACAGCACTCCTCATGCTGAGGGATTTCTCCTCTCTCCTGCTGTACTGTAGAGTTACCCGTCACTGCGCAGCCCTCCACACACCCAGGACTGGACTGATATCAAAATTAAGTCTCATCTGAGTGAGGAGACTCTGAGGAGAGCTCTGTCTCAACTTCAGAAAACTCTCAGTGAGCAAATGCAGAAGGTTGAAGAGACTGGTCAGTATTTACCCATCAGTACATCCTTGTTTTGGTGTAGAATGTATTGTATCAGCAGATTGTTGCAGAAATTTATAAAAATTGCTGATAAAAGAAACATTTTTAAAATCACTACAATGTTTGTGCTTGTAATTTTATAGTAGTCAAGCATTTAATCTCACCAAATAAAACTGTAACAGCAAATAACATTATCCAAAATAATTTTCCCAACAGAACTGAAGAGAATTCAACAATATGCAGGTTTGTAAGCGCTGATTAATCACATGACTAAATATTTATTTCTTCACTGTTCCACACTGTGCAATGATAAACTCATGTTCACTGTGTTTCTGTCTCTCAGTGGATGTGACACTAAATCCTGATACAGCTCATCCTAAACTCATCCTGTCTGATGATGGGAAACAAGTGAAACATGGACACAAGAGACAGAATGTCCCTGATAACCCAGAAAGGTTTAATCATTGTGTCTGTGTGCTGGGAAAGGAGAGATTCTCCTCAGGGAGATTTTACTATGAGGTGCAGGTCAGAGGGAAGACTGCATGGGATTTAGGAGTGGCCAGAGAGTCCATTAACAGGAAAGGGGAGATTACAGCCAGTCATGAAAATGGTTACTGGTGTGTGTGTCTCAGGAATGAGACTGAATATCAAGCTTGGGACTCTCCTCCTGTCTCCCTCTCCTTGAAACAGGCTCCTCAGAAGGTGGGGGTGTTTGTGGATTATGAAGAGGGTCTGATCTCCTTCTATGATGTTGATGCAAAATCTCACATCTACTCTTTCACTGGTCAGAATTTCACTGAGAAACTTTATCCATACTTCTGTCCCTGTCTCAATGACAGAGGCAAGAATTCAGCACCACTGGTCATCTGGTAAAAAAGCCATTTTTGTCAACCTGGAATGACCATGACTGAATAGAGGAGGTAGTCTGAGACAGCACTGATCAGCCACCTACAATGCAGTCCTTGGCACACTTCCTAGAAAACTGAATACACATCCATACCAAGACTCAGCTGCATTCAGTGACTCACATGATGGCAGAGAGAACCAATAACCCACAGATCACACTAACAACCCTCTAGGCTGCTAACACCATTCAGACCCGGCCTCCAGTGATCCGAACAACCTACAGGATGACTGAGATGGTTGACGACCAATGTGACGTCAACGACTCTCCTTCTGGTTGCTTTTGGTCCACTAGAGGATAAATACCTGGAACTCCCCACTGGTCAGACAGAACAGAAGAAGCCTGTTGGATGAGAAGTGAAACATCTTCAAAGATTTCCAGCAAGTTCAGTTGCCTTCTTTAGCACCTATGGATCATCTGTCTTGTTAACCAAATCTAATCTGAGCATTTATTTTATTTTATCTTATCACATGGAGTTGGTCCAAGTTTTAAATCCTGTTTCATCTGATCATTTTAAATGGTGTATATTTGGCTGTCTTTTTATATTGTGGAAATGTTTTTTGGACATAATGTCAGGTCATTCATTTTGTTTCTGAAATCTTTCTTTTTTTTCAAAATGATCATGTATATTTGAATTTGTGTAGAGAAAGGGAGCGGACAAAATAAGAAAAGCACCACGTTGTAAATGACTTTCAATTTGAAGTGACGAAAACAATTCCATCCACATTTGCAAAGGAGTTATATTTTTGTTTACCATGAACAAGCTTCTGGCAGAATTCTGGTTGGATATTTCATGACTCTTTATAGAATTGGTAGAGTCAATTATTTTTTTTTTTTTTGGCATGGACTGAACTTAAAAGCACAGTCCATATATTTTCAATAATGTTGAAGTCAGGACTTGTTTTAAGCTTAATTTTAACCTGCTTTATCCTACACAAACAGCTCTGATGCGTGTTTGGGTTCATTGTCCTGTTGTAACTCCCAAGTCATGTTCAAGTTTATGATGGTTTAAGCTGAAGAATTCTGAGGTAGTCCTCCTCCATTATTCCATCCACTTTGTGCAATGAATAAGTTCCACTGGCAGCAAAACAGCTCCAGAGCATGATGATCCTACCACCACCACCAGCTGGTACAGTGTCCCTCTGTACATGG
>JAPFFA010000001.1:61530067-61543774 GCA_026153275.1 Sciades herzbergii | reverse complement strand
CCCTCAAATTAAATAACTTCCCAGCCACAGAATGGCCTGATATTTTGTGAGATATTACAGAAATAAACATATATCATTATGACCACATTTCAGACGGAACTAAATTTCGCCGATTTTATGAACTCGAAAGGCCGTCTAGCTTTAAATGATGACATCAGACATTTTTGGAACATCTGATATAGTGATGTTTTGTATAAAAATAAATGGTGCTTCTCTGGAGCAAGTCCCTATAATGTTCTACAAATATGAAAAGTGTGTGATGTGATGTTGTAAGGACAGCTGGATTTTTTTTTTTTCCAGGTCCCCATTAGACATAAGTGTACCAAGAACTAAACTGCACCTGACAACTGGTGGAACAACTGAATTTCATCTTGTGTAAGAAAAAAAAAAAAAAAAACACTTTGGCTCATGCTGTTATGGGAAAATAATCAATTCCACAACTACAGTAGATCTGATGAAGTTGAGCTACGGTTAAATTTTTTTAACTTCATCATTAAAATAAAATGCATAGTATATTTGGAATTATGAATTATGGTACCCGTAATCCTTTGAAACCTGAAAAGTGTGTGATGTGTTTTTTTTTTTTTTTTCAGCTTAGGCACCTTTCACTAAAATACGCCTGATTTGTGGCTGTGTGTATTTGTGTGCTGCGCAACCGGTTCTAACCGCATGCGTGTTAGACTGAGCGAGGCTGTCAGTTCCGAGGAAACCCCTCATAACTCCGCCTCCACAATCCAAGCCCTCCATCTTATTTCCTCCTCAATCCCAGCTGACCCTGGAGGAACTGGCGCCATCGATCCATTGATTCACACACCAACCACACGCAAAACAAGCAAACAAAAAAAAATCGATATGTCATAATTAAACAACAACAACAGACCCTGAACAACTTGATGAGATGAGAGCTAATTCTGTCCCGAGCCTACAGTGAGTTACAGACGGGACTTTTTTCCCCGGAAAAGCGCGAGGTGAGGTGACTATTAAATATTGAAGCTGACAGGGAGGGTGGAGGGTGCTTGTCTCGCCGAGAGCAGCTGAGCCTGACGAAAAAAAATCAATATGGCTCCAGGAGGCCGTGGGGAAAAGGTCACGCTGCGAGCTCATTTCCCTGCTAAAAGCGCCCTGCCGCAATTAGAATTCGTTTTATACACTGCTGCTGTCATGCGAGGACATCTGCGCAATTAGCGAACAGAAGTTGCAAGAAAAAAAGACCGACGGTTAATTTCTTGAGAAAAGAAAAAAGATATTCCTCAAATAAACAGATTTTAATAATCAGATTTCTTCTGCTAAATCAGTGGACCAATCAGAGGCTCACTTCCTGTTCATGTCTCCATCCAATAAAAATCCTCCTTCTGTCTACCAATCCAGTCAGGCTCTGTGATAATATCTCTTCAACGACAGAAAAACATCTCCATCCTTCCTTTCATTCACACACCCACTGACCTACGCGTGACATCACGACCAGTCAACAAATCAATCGACCAATCAGAATCCGTTCGGCTCTAACGACGTCAGGCCGAGACCGAGGCCCAGCCTCCTGCTCTCACCTGATAGGTCGCCGTGGCATCATTCCCCGTGTCTGTTGCCATGCCGACCAGCTTCTCTTTCAGCTCGTAACCGGAGCGGTGGCGCATGCAGAAGAGCGCCCCCGACAGGCCGAGCACCGCGGCAACAAACGCCATGGAGACCAGGACCAGAACCAGGAAGTTGCTGGGTTCGAGGCGGCTCTGCTTCACCACGGGGATATGATTCAGCTTGGACCTCTGGAATGAAAACAAAGACAAAAGAAATAATTCGAAAAAATTTTATATATATATATGAGTGACGTAAATAAGAGGAAAAACATTAATAATAATAAAAATAATAATAATAATATATTGAAAATGTCTCAGGTAATTAAATGTATTTTTTTTGTAATCGTAATTTAATTTCAAATTTTTTTTAATTCCCTCCCATTTATTTATTTATTTGAATATTGCTTTCATGGTATAATTATCATATCTAGATTTTTCTGAGCAAGGATCAAAATGACTAGAAAGTTCTAGTGTCTGAGCTGGAGGTATCCGACTGTTCTTGTTAACACACACACACTCAAACACACACACACACACACACACACACACACACACACACACACACACACACACACACACACACACACACAGGGTCAGGGCCTTGCTCTGGTCTTGGCAGGGTGAAGTGTGCCACCACTGAGCAATTAGACTAGCTCCTCACCGCTACAAGCTTGTTACTAATTAGCCTCAGGTTTGGCGAGAAGTGTGTGTGTGTGTGTGTGTGTGTGTGTGTGTGGAGAGGCGGGGGGGTATATGAGGAGTGGGGATTACTGGGAGTGTCCAAACTCCTGTAACGTCCCTCCGTCCCTCTATACAGGGGGCTGTCAGGCTTGTTAGCCCCTCAGGGGCCACTGGGGTCAGTTGAGTGTGTGTGTGTGTGTGTGTGTGTGTGTGTGTGTGTGTGTGTGTGTGTGTGTGTGTAGGACAGGAGGCTGAATAGATCATGGCTTCTTTCAGGAGATGCTTTAGAGCTGAGAGCTTCTCTCTTTGACAAAAAAAGTCGCCTTTCTTCATATTCACGCCTATCAGAACTCAGCGAGTGGCCACAGAGCCTCATTTCGTACTCACACACACACGCACTCTCTTTCTTTTCCAGACCTGAGATCCGCATTCGTGCTGCTATGCTTCAGCCTCTAACGTGGTAACCGTTACTAAAGCCAATTTCAATGCTAACGTTCAAGTTTCTGCAGCTTTCGCAGCTGTACAGATGGCGCCCACTCGCACGTCCTGTGCGAAATCACTGACACACACACTGCACACTCACTGACTACACACTCACACACACACACCCGAGACGGGAGTCTCTACGGATTAGAGCACTTTTTCTTCTCGCGCTATTGTTGTAACAGGAACGGCCGTCTTTCCTCACATCACAGAGAGAGAGAGAGAGATAGAGAGAGAAAGAATGGAGAACAGGATTTAGAGTACACACACACACACACACACAATTGAATTACATGAGAAAGATCTCTGTAAAAGGGTTTAACTAAATAATTCCACCGATTGATTAGAGACAGATTAGTGTTTTGAGACGAGACGGAAAATTAAAAGTGTGGAGGTTAAAAGGAAATAAAAAAAAAATTGAACATTTGCATAAAATTAAAAACAAGCTCTTTTTGTTGAAATAATGTACGTATGAGCAAATCAAATGTGCTGAATATTAAAAGGAAAGATGAAAGACAGAGAAAGAGAGAGAGAGAGAGAGGAATAAATAATGAGTGAAGGTCCATCCTGGAACTTACAAAGAGATCTATAATAATAATAATAATAATAATACACTTTTCATTAATTAGTGAACTGAGGAAACAGAAATGTGTCATTCTTTAGCAGTGTGTAAACACACTTTGTCTTTTTTTATTACAAGATGTGAATCTACATCTGATCTAGAGCTAATCCCACAGCTCAGAACAAAACCCCTGTTTCTGTTCAGAGAGAGAGAAAGAGAAAGAGAGAGAGAAGCCGAGGCTTTTATCCTTTTTCTCTCCATGGGCTCATCTGCGGGGAATAACATTGGACTTGCAAATTTTTTTTTTTTCAGTTCTTGTGTGTGGTGTGAGGAGAGAGATGAGTGTGAAAGCAGGTTAAAGAAAGGAGGAGGAAAAATCAATCAAAGAAAAAAGAACGAACAGCAAAATTTGAAGAAGTCGAGCGAAGAAAAAGGAATCAGTCGTAGCATGTTTTGTATGTACGTGTGTGCGTACGTATGTGTGTGCGTGTCCACAAAATGGCCCCAGAAAAAGTGAAAAGCTGAAAATTGTGTTTAATTACAGCTTCCTGTTGATATTTATTTATTTATTTATTTATTCATTCATTTCCACTGATTGTAAAGAGATCTCCGAACGAAACAGGAAAATGATTTGCATCTTTAAGATAAAAATCGTAACCTCATGCAGATCATCGCTACAGTGCTGAATTTATCATATTAATATTAAAATTAAAGATTGAATTATAAAACTATTAAATATTAATCTCACTCACTGTACCTGTGTAGATGTATCTCTCTCTCTCTGTTTATTTTACTTCATATATCAACATGATATTTTGTTTAATTGCACGTCATTTTTAACGCAACGCGTCGATTCCCTGCATTATTTCTGTTTATCTGTGACGCTCCAACATGCGAACCTCAACATTTCAATCAATAAATGATGAACAAAAACAATATTTTTTTCAATAAATAAATAAAAATTAAGAATAAACAATACGATAAAATACATAATGATTAAATAAAATAAATAATTAAAATACTAAAATAAATATTCAGTAAAAAAAAAAATTAAATTAAAAGTAACATTTTTTTCCTTCATTATTTTAAAATTAACATGCATTTTTGCCAATAATTAATTAACCCATACAGTTTGTAAACTCACAAACATATCCGGGGCCAAAGAAATCTCTGTGTCTTTGATTTTTTATTTTATTTTATTTTATTTTTTTCCCCACTCGGCACTCCTTGAGATTTTTCCTCCCTGTTTTATTTTTCCGGCTCCTTATGGAGGGATTTAGAAAAGAAAAGACAGAATGTGATTTGAATGAAGGTGAAAGGGAAGAAAAAAAAGTTGGGTGGCCTTTCACTTGCCGTGATCTCTCACCCCCGAGGAAAAAAAAAAAAAAACCTCTGCAGCCCACTAAATGTCGCCTCACACACACACACACACACACACACACACACACACACACACGGTTCGAAATCAGATGTAAATCACATCAACACAATCTTGATAAAACATAAAACCCTTCCACACACACACAAAACAACCAGAAAACACATTTTTTTTTCCAGCTCATTCCTTTTATGACACTCCTGAGAAATATATACAAATATGCACTCTTTATATATCACAATATATTTCATAATGTAGATATTCTGTAATTAACATCGTTGCTAATTAGTCCTCCAGCTACACATTCTGATCATCTATTTGTATTTCTGTCATTTAGAATTATTTTAAACTAAAAAACATTTTTTTTCTTTCATGAATGCATTTCTCCCCGTATCGGAGATGTCTACTAATCAGCACATCCACATATTTTAATAAAATATATATTTAATATTATTTATTCATTAATTTTCCTCTACACTCAACATCTGTCTTTCAAAGTAAATTAAATTCTGTATTTTTATTTTTCTCTCTCCATGATGAAGTCACACTGTGAAGTGATGTTTAGTCTCCAGTCAACTCCAGAAGATAAATCTGTGTATTTATTGAAATATAATACTTTATTTTATTTATTTTTTATTTATACCACACCACTTGTACAAGGTGTACATTTAATTCCTAAAAAAAAAAAAAGTCCACCTTGTGTAAATAAACAACATTAAAATTCCCTCCTATCTCATTTCCCTACTTTTTGTTTCTTCAGGAGAACCGGAGAAAAGAAACACACTCCAGAACAAATAAAAGTGTCTGAATAGGAAACGTGAAATGAAATGAAATGAAATGCAAACGCGCTTGTGGTTAGTAGCGTAACGAACACGGCGACGTCTCCGGAGGACTGAACGTGTAATCTGGCGTGACGTTCCAGCCGATCGATAAACACACGGAGCATGGAGGCGAACCTCGCTTCCTCATACACGACGGGGAACAAACACCACACGGAACACTCAAAACAACTCCTGTCTGTCTGTGCTCAAATCACCTCAACGTCATTAACTACAATTAACACTGGAATCAACCTGTGAGACGCAACACCGCGGTGGACTAACACCTCCAGGAAGATGTTCAGAAGCATGGTGTTGAGTACAGACACCAAGAAGCAGTCAACTGACATGTGTGGTGATGGTATTTCTACAATAAACACCGAAATATTAACTTTCGGACTTAAAGCTTCTTTTACAATGACAAACTCAACACTTATCGTGGTTAATTAACACTTACATTTTTTAATCAATTTGAATGTGGCTTTATGATGATAAATCAATCACTTAACATGGTGAGGTCATGTGTAATGTGGTGAATTAACACTTCGTTTGCTGAATTATTACTTAGTCTGGTGAATTAACACCAAATTTCGTGAACTAACACTTAATTTGGTGTATTAACACTTAATGTAAATTAACGCCAAATTTGGTGAATAAACAATTTATTTGGTGAATTAACACTTACATTTTCAAATCAATTTGAATTTGGCTTTATGATGATAAATCAATCACTTAACATGGTGATGTCATGTGGATTGTGGTGAATTAACGCTTCATTTGGTGAATTAATACTTAATGTGTCAAATTAACACCAAATTTGGTGCACTAACACTTAATTTGGTGTATTAACACTTAATGCCATAAATTAATACCAAATTTGGTGAATAAATACTTTATATGATGAATTAACACTTGATATAGTGAATTAACACCAAATTTGGTGTATAAATACTTTGTTTGGTGAATGAACACTTTATATAGTGAATTAACACTTAATTTGGTGTATTAACACTTAATGTTGTGAATTAACACCAGATTTGTCAAATGCATACTTTATTTGGCAAATTAACACTCTATATACTGAACTAACACCACATTTGGCAAATACATACTTTATATGGTGAATTAACACTTCATTTATGCATTAATACTTCATTTGGTGTATTAACACTTAATGTTGTGAATTAACACCAAATTTGTCAAATACATTCTTCATTTGGCGAATTAACACTTGATATAGTGAATTAACACCAAATTTGGTGAATAAATACTTCTATTTTGTAAATAAACACTCTATATGGTGAATTAACACTTCATTTGGTGTATTAACACTTAATGTCACGAATTAACATGAAATTTGTTGAATGCATACATTATTTGGTGAATTAACACTTGATATAGTGAATTAACACCAAATTTGGCAAATGAATACTTTATATGGTGAATTAACACTTCATTTGGTGTATTAACCAAATATGTTGTGTTGTGAATGTGGTGTGAATTCAATGTCATGAATTAACACCAAATTTGGTGAATAAATACTTTATTTGGTGAATTAACACTTTATATGGTGAATTAACACTTCGTTTGGTGTATTAGCACTTAATGTCATGAATTAACACCAAATTTGTCGAATACATGCTTTATTTGGTGAATTAACACCTGACATAGTGAATTAACACTACATCTGTTAAATAACTACTTCGTTTGGTGAATGAACACTTCACATCATTAATTAACACCTACATACTACCAGAGGAGTGTTCAGTATAAACACCTATAAGTGTTACATTCACACCTTTATTCATTTTAGTTTTCCAACCTGAACCAAGCTTTAAACTGACAAAATAACACCTTGAGAGCTGAATCAACACTTCACTTGGTGGCCCAAACTAACACTACATCTGCTAAATTAACACACATCAGTGGTCCTTAAAACCACCCACTCGTGTATAAATTCACCATGAATACTGAGCATTTCTCGAATTAACACCTGCTTGAATTCACCTTTAGAGTGGCAAATTGAACACTTAACGAACACTCAGTGTGGAGAATAAACACTAAGATTAATTTCATCTCTTTGAATTCAGCTTTCTGGTGATAAATTACATTAAACACTTCCATTTGCTGGATTAACACCTGTCCTGTGTCAGGCAAGAGGGTTCAGTATGAACATCTATCAGTGTTGAGTGTTGAATTGGCGTCTGCTATGTGACAGTCTGGAACAAACACCTGGATTTTATTCTCCAGCATGAATTCATGCTAACATGACATATTAAACACTTCACTTGGTGAATTAACACCGATAAGTGATGTGGTGTGGAGACATCACACTCACTTTCAGTGATAAATCAACACCTGAGCACTGAATTCACACTTGATGGATCAACACTGATAACAGAGTGGTAAATAAACACCTAGCATTTTTCTCTGGACTTGATTTGAATTCAGTCGTTGAGTGACACCTTAAACACCTAAACTGAGGAATTCACCCCTACAGAAGATCCTTAGAACATGGCGTCGAGGTAAAAGAAGTGTTGAGTGTTCGGTATGAACATCTACAGTGACGATACATCCAGAATAAATACCTAAATTTATTCTGTTTTATTCAGTTACAGTGACAAAATGTTTGTGGACAAACACCAACACTTTAATAGTGAGAAATATAAACACTTAAACTGGTGGATTAACACCTGTAGGACATCCAGCTCCACTGATGTGTCAAAAATTGAATTATTGGATTAATAGCTAATACGCGGTGGGTTAATGTTTGGTTTAAGCATCGTCATAAGCACAAAAAGAAATCAAAATGGTGTGTTCAATCAATCAATCAATCAATCAATCAATCAGTCAATGGTCTTTAATTACATAAGACAAACATACATATCTTATTTTACATACCAAAGTGGAAGAAAAAAAATACAATAATAAACACTAAAAAAACACTCAAATGCTAAGAATCAAAGAAATGCCAAGCAAATTCTATACGCTGGTAATGAAAGCGCTAATTCGTATTTAAATATGATTCTATTTAAAAAAACGAGGTAATAGATTAACACCTACAATCCAGAATTAACACCAATGTCATCAAATAAACACTAAATCTTGAATTAGCATTCTACAGCCAAAAGCTTGAAATAACACTCACACACCTCGTGTGTAGAATTAACACTAACACTTCCTCACAGTCTTCGATGAATTCTTACACCAGTCGATGGATGAACACCACTCGACTAGAATTAACACTCGCTCTGGTGTTTAACGTATGTTTTACATTTGAGTCCAACTCATATTAAAACACTAACATCTAGAGTCCTGAATTGAATTAACACACACCCACGAAGCCTAGAATTAACACCGACGGAGTCGTTTCAGTCAATATGGACACGCATAAACACTATATAAACACGATATAAACACTACAGTGCAAGAAGAAAGAAGACAGTGCAGCTTGAAAGAAAAAAAAATCAGCTCTCTGAGAGCAAATTCAATTCCTTAACATGTGCAATAATTCAACACTAACAGTGTTAATTTCAGTGTTTAATTCCCTATGAATCAACCTTTCAGAAAAGTATTGAACAATTCAATACTCACTGGTGTTTATTCAATCCTGCTAGAAGAAATCTGAAGAAAAAATTAAACAATGTTTTGTTTTTTAAATACTTTAAGACTTACTTGATTCAGTTCTATGAGAAAGAATCCAAGACGAACCCGAGTGTTCATTCATTTCATATTATAAGTAATAATTCAACACCCACAATCTAAGTGTTTATTTAACACTGTTGGATTTCAGTATAACACACACACACACACACACACGTAGAATAATTTCCTGTTTCCTGCTTTGCCTCAACTTCTGATGTCCACGTTATAGGTCATTACGGAATAATTACAGCAAAGTGCAGATTAAACACTGAAACGCTGACATGCAAACACATCGTTTACGCTGGGATTGATCAGAAAACCACATGACAAACAACAACACGGAATCGGAATTGGATTGACACTCCAGGTGGAGACTAAGGGCATCCGAGAGTCGGGGTAAAGTTTATCTCAGGCTGAGAAACACCATACGGAATGTTTTTTGTTTGTTTGTTTGTTTTTCTCTCTCTCTCTCGCTCTCTCCATCCTGCCTAAACACCACAGTGTGAAATAAATATAAGCATGAGGTTACCTAAATCCAGGCTCAGCTCTGGGTTTGCCATGATTCCGAATGCAGATCACTCACACACAATCCCGCCAAAAGAAAAAAAAAATCCAAAAATAATAATTAGCAGTTGCACTGTCTTTCTTTATATTTTTTATAAAGAGTAAAAAAATGAGAAAAAGAGAGATGAAATTAAAAAAAAGCGCTATAGACACGCAGGATTTCCCGCCAGCTGCATCGCATCGCTTCGTCTCTCCTCGAATGCTTGAATGTGTTAGCGCGCTCATCGCAAACCGGGTTTTTTTTTTTTGTGTGTGTTTCTTTCTCTTTTTTTTCTCCAAGGCGCCCCTCCTTATATCTCTGGACTCACTGTCTGCAGCACATGTCACCCAAACCGGTTGCTATAGCGATGCCTCCACATGTTGCCGACAGCGAGAGAGCGAGAGAAGAAAAGCAAGAGAGAGAGATGCTAATAAGTCCCGGGCTGATAAGAATGGGCTGAGAACTTGTCACTCATTTGTTTAGCTGCTTGAGCTTTCGGAGCTTCGTTGAATGAAAGCACTCTTCAGACCAGAGCCTCCTCTTCCCCCCAGTTTACCCCCCACCCCACAACCTCTACTACCTACATAATACCCCTCTGTGACCCCTAACCACCCTGTTTACCCCACAATTGTTTCTTATTGCTAGCATTTCATATCCATGAGTATTATTGTAATTCAGCTGTAATGGCTTGTTCGACTAAACATCACTGAAACAGCGAGGGTGGAGTCAGGAGTCGTTTTTATTTAAAATGTAATAATCCATTAATATTTTTCCGTGAAATGTCACTAACGTCATTGAATGGTGGCGATGGTAACATTCAAAAACTTAAAAATCAATGATTCATGGCTGTAATTAACCACGATAAACTGCTTTTTTTTTTTTTTGGTGCTTCATGTTACCACTTTCACCAAGTGTTGCGGAGTTTATGCAGAAAACATGACAGTTTTGTGGCCTGTTAGCTCAACAGTGTAAATAATGCTAAACTCGAGGATGTGCTCATTGTCCAGGCCAAGTTAAGCTCTCTTTAATTTCCCCCTGAGGGATGAATAAAAGTTTATCTTATTGAACACTTTACTATAAATCAGTTTTGAATTTGAACGTATAATGAGTGAGAACGTATAATCTATACTTCGCTGTTCAATTGTTTTTTTTAAACATTCAAACAAGGCATGTGGTTGGTTTGCTCAGACAGAGAGAGAGAGAGAGAGAAAGAGAAAATCAATGATATCGTGAGAAGAGTCTCTCCTCTCAGAGCAAACGTTTCTAACCCTGTAGCTACAGCCGACTGAACTCGGAAGTAGGAATGACATCGTTTTTTGACGTTTGCGCTACAACGTGTGAAAACCTGTGGATAACTCGGTGTTCATCACAGAACTGTAGACTCAGTGTTATAGATTTAACACCTCAAAGCGTCTGTATGTTGGTGAATTTAAAGCAAACACTCCTCAAAGGTAAGAACTGCTACAGTGTTTACTGTTGATGCTGGGAGCAGCCATGTTGATTTCTTGTCACTTGCTGAACTCGGGGTTGAGGACACCGTCCAGAGTGTTGGGCAACAACAACAACAACTGCAGCTACAACAACAGCCATGACAGTAACAGCAAGAATAACATCAACAACTGTAGCAACAGCAACAGCAGGTACAACAACAACAACAACAACTGCAGCAACAGCAGCTACAACAACAGCCACAACAGTAACAGCAACAATAACATCAACAACTGCAGCGACAGCAACAGCCATGACAGTAACAGCAAGAATAACATCAACAACTGTAGCAACAGCAACAGCAGGTACAACAACAACAACAACAACTGCAGCAACAGCAGCTACAACAACAGCCACAACAGTAACAGCAACAATAACATCAACAACTGCAGCGACAGCAACAGCAGCTACAACAACTACATCAACAACAACATTAACAATAGCAGTAGCTCCAACAAAAACCACAACAACTACAGCAGCAGCTACAGCAACAGCCACAATAACAACAGGAACAACTGCAGTGACAGCAACAACAGTGACAGCAACAGCAACAACAGCAGCAACAATTACAGCAGCAACAACAACAGCCACAACAATGAAAACAACAACAGCTACAACAACAGCCACAACAATTACAGCAGCACCAACAACAGCCACAACAATGAAAACAACAACAGCCACAACAACAAAAACAACAACAGCTACAACAACAGCAATGATAATAGCACCACCACCAATAACAACAACAACCACAACAACCACAACAACAGCAAAAATAAAAGCAACAACAGCAACAACAAAAACAACTACAACAGTAGCAACAACAACAATGAAAACAACAACAGACACAACAACAACAGCAATGATAATAGCACCTCTACCAACAATAACCACAACAACAAAAACAACAACAATAGCAAAAACAACAGCAGCAATGATAACAGCAACAACAACTGCAGCAGCAGCTACCGGTACAAAAGCAACAATAAAAACAAAATCAGCAACAACAACTGCAGAAGTAGCAACAACAACACAGACAACATAAACACCAATGATAACAGTAACAACAGTAGCAGAAGCTACAGCAACCACAACAGCACAAACAACAACAACAGTGACAACGACAACAACAAATTAATGTTCAATTGTGAACAAGGCATGTAAAGAGTAAGGAAGCTTCAGGTCTGGATTAGGGTCCGCTACACATTCAGAAATATAGGTGTTACTGGTACTATCAAACATTTTTACCTTCTGTATATTTGTTTTTGTTTGTTTTGTTTTGTTTTTACTGAGAAATGTACAGACAGTGCATCTTTAAACCTTGACTCTAAAGGGTAATGATGGATTTTAAATCCATGTTAAAGATCCACCATATTCCCATTAAAGACACCCATTAAAGGTACTCGAGGTAACGGTACCAGCCCCAGCGACAAGCCAAGGACAGTGTAGTTCCTTTCTGCACCATCTACAGCTTTCCCTTCAAAAGTACAGAAGGGTATAAAAGCCTTAGATGCATGATCAGGACAAAAACAGTCGATAGAGAAGATCCTGTAAAAGAAAAGACAACTGGTTCCGATCGATAAGTGGTGACCCTTTACTTTTACACCTGCTTTCGTTCTCTCAGCTTCACTGGGCTGCACTTTTATACAGAAATCAGATGCTACTTTCTGCCTAGATTCTTGGAGAACGTCCACATTTCTCCTGCTCTTGGCTTTTTACCTATAAATAATCACTTTTTACATTTTTTTTTTTTGCGAAGTGCTCAGGTTCCTCTAGCACTGCTGAATTCTCCAATCTGATTGGTCAGCAGATTCATATCCACAGCAGGTTTATATAAACTCCATAAAGCTCAGCTTCCTAAAGTCCCAAAAATTACAGCTACACTTTTAGTCAGATGGGCTCAAATGTCACAATCAGACTGGAGGTAGATTATATATATATATATATATATATATATATATGACAATTCCTCACGGGGGCTTTTTGGGATGAATTTATGCTTCACATTTCTTTTTTTATGTTCGCATTTTAATAAAAATATCTTGACATTCATATATGCTGTGAGTAGAAAAGAAAAAATATTTCTACACATTATATAAGAAGAGTCTATATTACAGATTATTATTATTATTATTATTATTATTATTATTATTATTTGCACTAGCAGCGCTGGTGCAAATTGTTACTCTCACTCAGGATCTTTTCACTTCTTCTTCCTCTTCTTCTTCTTCCTCTTCTTATTATTATTATTATCCTAACATTTTTCGGACGCTATTTCTCCCTCAGTTTTCAATCAATGATCATAAATTTCACATGAAGAATACCTCTGGGCTGAATTACATTACATTGACTTTTGGTGCTGATCTGGATCACTGATTGGGAATGATCCATGAAAAACGGGATTTTGCTCAATCAGTGTATACAGTGGTGCTTGAAAGTTTGTGAACACTTTAGAAATTTCTATATTTCTGCATAAATATGACCTAAAACATCATCAGATTTTCACACAAATCCTAAAAGTAGATAAAGAGAAC
>JAPFFA010000001.1:61516575-61524075 GCA_026153275.1 Sciades herzbergii | reverse complement strand
TCTAGTCATCCATTTGTCCACCAAAACAACATCCTTGAATCTATCCATCCAACCTGCCACCCTACACTTCTTTATCCATCCATTTGTCTATCAACCCAGCACCACTGCAATGATCAATCCATCTATTCATCAATCTAATCATCAATTCAACAGTTTTTATTCAAACATCATCAATAAACAATAATCTATCTAAGCAGTTACGGAGATATCAATTGAGCCATCATCATCCATCCCATCATGCAACACCCACCCCTCCATCTATGCATAAATCCATCCTTTCCTCCATTCATTCAGCCATCTGTCCATCCAACCCAAGCAAACCTGCATTTATCTATCCATCCATGCACCCTTGTTACCATCAATTCATTCATCCATCATTTCAACCTAACAACATTGCAATTATCCATCCATCCATCCATCCGTTTATCCAGGCAATCATCCAGCCAAGAAAAAGAAGCTTTATTGTCATTGTAACTTGTACAATGAAATTGTGCAACCAAAAATCCACCCAATTTATAATGCATCTATCCAACAATTTATTTACCCAAACAACATAAACAACCAATCCAACCAATTATTCAATTCATAGATCCATCCATCCATCCATCTCACCAAAACTAATCCCACTGTTCTGTCAAGCCCTATCTACATAATTCATTGATCCTGCCAATCAACATCCATCTCTGAATCCATCCATCCATCCATCCATCCATCCATCCATCCATCTCACCAAAACCAATCCCACTGTTCTGTCAAGCCCTATCTACATAATTCATTGATCCTGCCAATCAACATCCATCTCTAAATCCACCCATCCATCCATCCATCCATCCATCCATCCATCCATCCATCCATCCATCCATCCAAGATCAACACCCACTCCAAGTACATATGGATGAACACAGCATAACCACAGCTAAGTGAAGCTCCTACTGTTAGCTGAATTTATATATTTTTTGTAAATTACTGATGTTTTTGTACATTTTTCTCAGTGGTTCTACGGTTGCAACATATTTGTTGTTCTGATGACCATAATCATGCACAATAGTATTAACTCATTGGAAAAGATAGGAAAGTTTTCATATTACTCAGCAAGAGACAGAAACTGAAAAAAGCTCAAAAATTCTCATCGGTGTGCTGTCTTTGATTCAGCAATTGCTAATTTATGGACTCGTCTGATAAAATATGCAAACTAGAACCAGAAGGTCATGTGGGCCATTTTTTTTTGGAGTGAATTAACTTGACTTTTCTTTCATGGATGAAAGGTTTGGTGAGAAAAAGAGGAAAGAAATCACACACACACACACACACAAATTGACAACTCTAATCCAGGCAGAATGCTAGTGAGCTAATTGGCAAGCGCTAACACTTGGCTCAGTGTTCCCAGTGCAGACATGAGGCTTAAGGGCTAATTTAGGGAGAGATGCGCATCAACCGTGTCGGCGTCGTTTTTGTAGCAGATTAGCTTGTTAAAATAAGCTTCCTCATTGTGCGAATGTCTCGAGCTTCAGCATCGATGCCAAGGGGTTCAAAGCCAAGAACAAGACACAGACCACGTTAAAAGCTACATGGGTCAACTTACGGATGGGAATGCTTGGTGATCAAGTTAAAACCATGTATACAGAAAGAGTGTACATGAGTACGTGTAACCCTTTCAGAAAATACAGATAAATTTCCTTTATTATCCATGTAGGTGGAGATATAGGGTATAGGAGGAAATGCAGGTTTCTGTTATTTGATTTTATTTACCATTTTATGTGTTTTCCTGGAATAATATTAAGTGTTTTCATGTGTACCTATGTTATTATTATTGCATGTTTAATTATTTGTAATTCTGAAAAAAAAATACAGTGGAACCAATGACTGTGTAGGGTGAGAGGTCACGGGAGAGAAAAAAAAAGGGAGGAGGGGCTTCCTGTTTTGGGGCGGGGGAAGCGAAGAGGGAGGAGGCTGCTGTTGTTAAGACAGCGAGTTATTGTCATTTTCCAGTAAAAAGAAAAGTGATATGTGAAGCAACTGTAAAGGTGTGAGACCACAGTTAGTGACCTGTTTTTTTTTTTGAGTTTGTGCACGGAACTGAAACTGAACTTCAAGTGGGAGTGGATAAACTGAACCCGTGATTGCAGATAACGTAGCCAACGTGACTGCCAGAAGAACTGCTACTGAAACTCAAGTCTGGCTGGCCAAGCCAACAACGGAGTTCCAGAAACAGCAGCTGACCGTGGACTGTTTTCCAGAGGTCTACGCTGGAAATTAACACGGGAATTCGAGGTCGACTGACTAAACCGACTGCTTGTGGGGAATACACTCTGGAGCTGGTGTGAGTAGCCTGCTTCACTTCTTTTCTTTTGTCGAAGCGGCCATTTTTGTTTAAGACCACAACGCACGCCAGCCTCGACTCAGGCCTGCATCGGGGACACTGGGCAGGGTATGGGAGACAAGTAAGGTGTGCCAGCTTTGTGTTATATGTTGTATGGGCCCAGTAGGTTTATTATACAAGAGGTTGACTGTATTTGAATGTATTAGTTTAACTGTGAGGTTTTTTTTTTTTTTAAACCTGTAGTTACCCGAAAAGGATTAATAGGCTATTTAAGTTGTTTAAGGAACATCTCGATACATTCTCATTTAGGCTACATTTCTGTTTGTTTTCTGTTTGTTTTCATGTTTTGTTTTGTTTTTTCTTATTACATTTACAATATAGACACTGGAATTTTTATTCACTGTGTGGACAATTCGTTTTTTTGAATAAGTAAGTTATAAGTTCATAGAACCCAGGGCATCACTGCAGTACCTTATAGCGGGCTGGGGGCACTACATACACAAGAAATAAAGTGAAATAAAACCAAGGTGAAGAATCTGAGGAACCAAACATAATACTGTCTAAGGCTTAAATCTGAATTGGTTAGTGTGTCCGCCTGTCAGCCAGGAGAGCGCAAGTTCTACTCACGGTCAAGTCATACTAAAGACCTTCATAAAAATGGTACATACTGCAATCTGGTGAGCCGCTGCAATACAGATGCGAGTAGGGAGTCAAGCTCTTGCGGCTCCCAGAGCAACAGCCCCCCACTGTAACTCAAGCAGTGGAATAGGCAAGAGGCTGAGGGCTATCAAAAAGGAGATTGGGGCCACCCAATGTGCCTTAAGGCCCTGGTAAGTACGGGGACTGGAGACTGCCTGGGAAGGCCAGGACCTGGTATGGGAGGGACTTTGACTTTGACTCTAGTTCGCAATATACTGAGTGAGCCCACAATTGTGGTGACATTAAGGCTTTGTAACTTTTGTTTATTATTATTTTTAATCAACACTGAAACTTTGAAAAACAAGCATTTAACTATTCTATTCCATTAAATTTCTTTGATTTTAAATGGTTTAAACAGGATTATATCCAGATACCATTTCTGATCACCGGCATTCGCTTACACTTGTAATCTGAGCCTGAGGACTGAAATCTGATTTCTATATCTGAGTGTAATATGCAAATCAGCTCCTAACACCTTCCTGTGGTGTTCCTTCTTTCAATAGATCCATGCCAAAGACGACTGGGTTGCTGCATCAAATAATCATGATTTTCTGACTCATTTTTAACGTCAATAATGTCAGAGGAAGGCAATCGCTTCAGCAGTTGATCTCCAGGAGACATGGTTTCAATGGTTTAATACAGAGATGGCCAGATTATGCATGAATGTTCTTTGTCAAGATATAACTCTGATACTCAGAACATGGGAAACACGTTCTATTTCAGTCATGCAGTTTTCAAATGTGATGTATTACAAAGACAGTTGAATTGAATGTTCTAGCAAACTATCAAGCCACTCAGTGCATGAGCAAGTGGACATTGGTTATCAAAATATCACAAACTCTCCTATCAATTCTCCTACCAAGTGAACCAATAGAATGCCACTCAGTGTTATGATAGGAAGTGCACTGAGCCATAATGTCATGACTGGATCCATGATTCACATAAACTTCCATCATAACACAAGCACAAAAAAATAGTAAAATAGTGGTATATATTTTTCTCCCCTAATGTTAATCCTAATAATAATAATACTATTACTACTAATCCTACTACCGTTACTATTAGAGATCTACAAGACTTGCAACCCTTAGACTTTTAAAATACACTGGACTTGGTCTACACAAACACCAAGTCTTCATACAAAGCTACCCCCTGTCCCCACCTGGGACTTTCTGACCACATCACAGTAATGCTCATTCCAGCATACAAGCCAATGCTGAAGAGAGCAAAACCTGAAACAAAACAGGTCAAAAATGGCCAGAGGGAGTTGTTTGAAGCTCTGCAAGACTGCTTTGAATGCAGAGACTGGAGCATCTTCAGAGAGGTGGCATCCAAAAGCCACCACCAAGACATTAACAAGTACACTCTCTCAGTGATTGGATCTGTCAACATATGCATTGAGGATGGTACAATCATGAAAACCAGCACAAACCAGAAGCCATGGTTTTCATCAGAAGTTAATGCATGTTGCTTCCAGAGTGCGAAATGACATGCTCAGAGCAGCAAGAAGCATCCTGTCCTGCAGCATCAAGCTGGCAAAGTGTGACCACACACATAAAGTCAATAATCACCTGCTCAAGAGATGCAAGGCTCATCCAGATCATCACTGACTACAGGAGCCCATCACATGCCTGTGACACCAATGCTTCTCTACCAGATGCACTCAATACCTTCTATGCCTGGCTTGAGGATCAGAACACTGAGACAGCAAAAGACCCCACTCCACTCCTCCACCAAATGACTTGTTCTTCCTGTCCCCTGCCAGTGTGGGTGCTACTCAGAGTTGACCCATGCAAGGCTGCAGGACCTGACAATGTACCAGGTCAAGTGCTGAAAGTCTGTGCAGACCAGCTGGCAGACATCATAACAAACACCTTCAGCACCTCCTTGAGCCAAGCCGTCATCCCTCTGTGCTTCAAGGCGACTACTATAAGACCAGTGCCAAAGAAGGATGCAGTATCACAGCTTAGTGACTGCTGTCCAGCAGATATGAGGCTTAAGAGCTAATTTAGGGAGACCCACTGCTGGACTTCAGAAGGTCCATCCCTGACCATTCCTCACTCAGCATCAATGGTGCTACGATGGGGCGAGTGAAGAGCACCAAGTTTCTTGGTGTTTACATTTCTGAGAACCTCTCCTGTATGAACATAACCAGCTCAATGGCCTGGCCAAGAGAGCCCAGCAGCTGAAAAAGATGCAGCTCCCCCCACACATCCTCACAACCTTCTACAAGGCACCATCAAAAGCGTCATGACCAGCTGCATGGGAACTGCCACACCACAAATCTCTCTAAAGGGTTAACATTGGAGCAGATCTGCAGGATATGTTCACCTCCTGGTGCATCCACAAGGCCACCAGCATTGTGGCTGACTCCTACCACACCTTCCCTGGACTATTCCCAACTCTCCCATTTGGGAAAAGGTCCTCACTCACTGAATGCAGACTGTGCAATAGTTTCTTCCCCCACCTGGTATGTTTCCTGAACACCATGGTACCCCCATTCACACTGCTCTGACTGTAAGTTTAGACTTACAGTATTTTGGATATTTTTTTTCTCTTTGCACGAGACACTTTATGTAACGCCATACTTACTGTTGCTATGCTACCAAATATTTTCAGGCATTTAGCAGATGCTTTTATCCAAAATGACCACCGCAAGTTGGCCTAGTGGTTAACGTGTCCGCTTCTTGATCAGGGGATCATAAGTTCTACTTGTGATCAGGTCATACCAAAGAACATCAAAAAAATGGTACCTACTGCCATCTGGCAAGGCACGCTGCAATACAGATGCAAGTGGGGAAGTCAAACTCTCGCGGTTACCGTGGACTAGCCCCCCACTGTAACCCTAGCTGTATAGGTGAGAGACCAAGGGCTATCAGAACAGAGACTGGTGCCACACCCATGCATCTCAAAGAGCTGGTTAGTACTGAGAGAGGAGACTGCCTGGGAAGACCAGATCCTGGCATGAGAGGGACTTTGACTTTTTTTGATTTATCCAGAATGACAATGTACCCAGAGTGGCCTGGGGAGCAGTTGGGGGTTAGGTACCTTGCTGAAGGGCACTTCAGCCATTCCTGCTGGTCCAGGGAATTGAATCAGTGACCTTTTGGTACCAAAGCTGCATAAAGTTACATAATGGGACGTTTTGGTCCCATTAGGCCATGGTTTCCTCAGCATTAGACAATTTATGGAACTTTATAGAACATATATACCAATGGAACCTTATGGAAGAAATATACTTACATTGCTACACTACCAAACAATTTACATTTTACAGCATATGTTCTGTGTATTTATTGTACTGTTCTGTATAATGTTTGTCCTGGACTCATCTCGCACTGTTATGTATTTGCACTTTATGTAGGTCTGTGTACCATTCTGTGTTGCACCATGGTCCTGGAGAAGTGGCATTTTGTTCCAGTGTATCCAAGCCATATGGAGGATGGATAACAAGAACCCACTTGACTTAAATGATATGCACCGTGATATATGTCTGGAATCTTTACACTCCTCATCTGTACAGATTTAAAAATATGACTAGTGTACTTAAAACAGTCTTTTCAAAGCCTTGAATGGTTGGTTAAATCTGAACAAGCTTAATCATCACCTCAACAGGCCAAGCTCCAGCGTTAAGGTCATCTCTTGTCTCAGTGGTTTCATTCCTTGCAGAAACTGTTACAAATGCCGGAGCTGAAGTGAAGTGTCTGCACTTTACGGCTCACGCCCACGTTCATGCTAAAAAAGTCATTACATTAAAAACCCAGCATGCTGAAAACCAACAATTACAACCACGCCACCATTCACCAGCAGCGACGTTCCTGCCATGAGTGAGTGTCACCCGCAGTTTGAGTGCTCAACCCACACAAAAATGAAAAACTTTATTGCCCTCAGTGAGTCTTTGCACCTGTCACAAGAGATGGAAGACAATACAACAATGACAGCTGCATGTTCAGTACCATGTTTTAGTGCTAATTTTGTCTTTTCTTTACAAAGTTCACTGAATACCAGAAGAGCAGATTAGAAAGATAGGTCCGAGCTGGAGAACATAAATCAGACATGCATCGGAGAGCATATGGTCAGCAAGTGCAGTGATTTATAGAGTTTCTGTCGAGTAGTGTTTCAGCCACTTCATGTAAATTCCCACTTACAGACTGAGCTGTTGGTGTTCTACAGTGATTTATGGTTATAAAGCCTCAATCAGTGTTGCGGTGGTGTAAAAGTGATGCTGAGTGAAGGTAAAAGCTTCAATTAGGATGATTTGAGTATTGATTCCATTTTAGGCTTGAGCTTGAAGCTGGTGTAGGCGTGACATCTTTCACCTTTAATATTCCAAAGAGCAAGGCGCAGAAACAAACCTCAACTGATTCCATGAACATACAGTGGTGCTTGAAAGTTTGTGGACCTTTTAGAATTTTCTATATTTCTGCATAAATATGACCTAAAACATCATCAGATTTTCACACAAGTCCTAAAAGCAGATA
>JAPFFA010000001.1:60270424-60283079 GCA_026153275.1 Sciades herzbergii | reverse complement strand
CCTGATAATGGTATACATGGTATAGAACCCCAAGCTGAAGCTTGCTACCAAACATCAAACAGTTGTGATTTGTAGTTACTGAGAAAAGCGTTGGGAAAATTTTGTAAATCCACACTATATGTTTCGTAAATACATTCAGTTGGTAAACAGGAAGTCGATGTGGGACAGACCTGAAAACGGTACTCATGGTACAGAACCCCAAGCTGAAATTTGGTACCAAGTGCCAAGTGGCTATGATTTGTGGTTGCTGAGAAAAAGATGGATGGATGGATGGACAGAGGTAAACCAGTATTCCCCCCCTTCAGAGCAGGGGTATAAAGATACCTGGATGAAATTCCCCCTGTACATACTTCAGTTGAGTTGCAATGACTTTAAAATATTATATCGAAAGTCAAATCGCAATCGCAACACCTGCTAGGAAAATCGCAATTATATATTTTCCTCAAATCGTTCAGCCCGAAATATCATCATCAGTATTGATAAGTACCAAAAACATGGTGTTGATGCATCACGAGCGCTGAACGAAGAATGCAAGGGAAAGCACACTGCAGCTCAGCATTAACTCCGAATTAATTAACTAATTAGCTCCGACTTAATCAATAGCTGGTTAAGTGTAGCGTAATCAGTACGGCAGTAAATCATGCAGTCTGGACTCGGAGATGATAAACGCAGCATCAGGAGCAGGATCTCACCATCTAACGTGGACTGGAGAGGCCCGATTCGGCCCATCCGCCTCGTCCTCCACACGTGTCGAGCAGAGGGCACGTACAGCTGAGTCACCTGTTTAAATAAAAAAAAAAAAAAAAAACACCCAAAGAAATGACTGAGTTATGTAACGAGAAAACTACACAGAATAAAATCTAGTTTCTTAGTATTCATTCGGTCGTTTAATAAAAACACATCGGTCTCTTCAAAGGCTTTCACATTTCCTCAGTTTCAGTACTTTAGACGTTTGCTTATCGTCCGTTTTAGCCGAATCTGCAGCTATAACCAGATCGACGACTTCTTCACATCGTGAGTATCCTGTGCACCTTATCAGCCCGGATGTTGACCTCGTCAGACAGCCAGTGACCCTCGGGGCAGAACGGCCTCCTGATGTCCCGTGCTTTCAACATCTTCACCAGGTTCGTGATCACCTGAAAGACAACGAGACGTGAGGAACGGATTTAAAACGTCAGATACAAATTGTAACACAAATGCGTGTGCACTTGTTGTAAATTGTGCTCCCCCAGCAGCAGATTGTCCACCTTTTACAATCGAGGCGTAAAGAGAGATGGAGAGAAGCCCGATTTATTTGTCTTTCGGTCAAAATGGCTGCTCGCGTGAGGTAAAAGTGCAGCATTAGGGTCATTAGTGGCCGATTGAGGTGGATGGAGAAGACGGATGAGCTGTCACAGAGCAGCGCACACTGCGAACACGCACTGATGTTTGCTCTCCGGCCTGCTTTTTTTTTTTTAATAATTAAAGCTCAGATACGATGGAAATGAAAATACGGTTTGAACGATTTGACAAAAATATCTATCTATCGTACTGTAGTGCTCAACAGATCAGTGCAGAGTTTTCCAAAAGCATCGCAGCACAAAGATCGTCGTTAAATGGTAGAGCGAGCTGCACAATGAACACTCTCTCTCCTAGTTAAGATGCTCTTAGCGTTAAGAGACTTTTGGGAAACCCACCACAGTTTGGTAAAATTACCCATAATCCATCTTGTTGTTGCTATTTTGAAGGCCATGTATGTGTACCATGGGATAAGTGACTACGCTTCAGTTTCATCAAAAATCAGCCGATTTGTTGGTCTTTGAGCCCAATCCAGCCTGGACTGAATATACAGAGGGTCCTGGGGTAGGTTCCTGTTTTGCAGCTGCTCCTCTGCGATTTTATTTCCGTCCATCTCTGATCTTCTCTACCTGTTTCTTGCCTGATAATTTTAGTCTTGCGCATCTATTCGACTGCTGCTTCTTGCCGCAGTTTGCGTCGCTGGGCATATCAGCACCCCTTCCCCAGATATTAAACGCGTTATTAAATCACAAAAAGTGACTAGATAGAGATTGTGACTAAAAAGTCACAGTAATTTGTGCTAGCTGTTACAAACCGGGACGTCTGATCACCGTACCCTATAGATCCGGAACGGTAAGAGATAGAGAATGACGCTTAGTGAGGAAAAGTTGCGCCCTGCTGCCCTGAACAAAATAATAAAAACAAGAGTGCTCCGAGAGCACAGTATCCCCTGCTGGCAAGTCGGCCATAACTCTGGTAAAATGCGACTGAATTGAACGAAATTATAATATGCGTATTACCGACATAAAGAGTTATATGCCAAGTTACCAAATTACATTGGTAATTTTGCCAAATTACAAGAAATTCCTCCAAAAATTGTGAGGGAAGTTGATTTCAGAAGGTTAGCACCCTTCCCAGGACGGACACAGCCACGACACAAGCCACCTTCAGGCCTTTCGGCCAGTGAGGGATAAAAACTTTTTGCCAAATTACATGAAATTCCTCCAAAAATTGTGAAGGAAGTTGATTTCAGAAAGCAAGCACACCTTGACGAAACTGCCAAAGTACAAGTTCGTTAATAATCAAGGGCAGAACTCTGGAAAAATTTGCCCAAATTAAACGAAATTTCAATATGCGTATAACAGTCATATAACAAAGCCTTTTGCCAACTTTGGTGAAATTCCTCCACAAATTGTGAGCGGAGTTGATTTCAGAAGAACGTACACCCTCATGAAATTGTCAAAAGTACAAGTTATTTAATCGCGGGTCAAAACTCTGGGAAAATTTTCACAAATGAAATTAAATCGCGATATGCGCATCACCGTCATATAACAAGGCCTTTTTCCAAGCTTCGAGAAATTCGTCCAAAAATTGTGAGGGGAGTTGATGTCAGAAGGCGAGCACACCTTCATGAAATTGTCAGAGTACAAGGCTGTTAATCAAGGGCTGTAACTCTGGTAAAATGTGACCCAACTGAACGAAATTACAGTACGCGTATTACCCACATATAACAAAGAATCCTGCCAAGTCTTGTGAAATTCCACCAAAAATTGTGAGCGGAGTTGATTTCAGAAGGTGAGCACCCTTCCCGGGACGGATGGAAATCACCACGACATAATCCCCCTTCGGGCCTTTCAGGCAGCGGGGGATAAAAACAGATTTGAAAAAAAAAAATAATAATGAAAATGGACAGTCATAAGTGATTGAAAAAAAAAATCTTGTTTTTCATGGATCATTCTGGATCAGTGATCCAGATCAGCACCAAAAGTCATAATGTAAGTCAGCCCAGAAGTATTCTTCATGGGAAATTTGGTGATGATTGGCTGAAAACTGAGGGAGAAATAGCGTCCTAAAAAACATTAGGAGAAGGAGAACAACAACAATAAAGATCCTGAGAGAGAGAGAGAGAGTAACAATTTCATTCATTTCAGTGATCAATTCATGATTCAATTCAAATCACGATACTGAGCTCACGGTTCGATTTCCCACAATATTTTTGTAAAAAAAAAAATAAATAAATTCTTCATTTAAATTATCAAAAAAAGACAATTTTTCAACCTAGGTTAGAATTTTTAACCCATTTCATAATTTGCTACTTGTATTAGGGAAACTTACTCTATCTAGGGTTACGGTTTAGGGCTCGGATTTGAAAAGACTGTATTTTAAACTACTTGATGATGTAATCAGACTAGACCCCTTAATTAAAGTCAAACTATACATCACTACTTCCATCGCAATTGTCACTGGTCTAGTGGTTAAAGTGTTATGTTAAAAATCAGAAGGGTCTGGGTTTGAATCCTAATTAAGTATGAAAAAGTTTTTTTTTTTTTTTTAAATGTAGGAATAGACAGACAGAGAAGAGAAAATACTCGGTAGGTGTAGACAGAGGGGAAGTTCATGGAAGAAAGAAAGACAAAAGAAGGGATAGAAAAATCCTTTTTAAGAAACTTTGATCATCCAAAATTTTACCTAGGCTGGAAATTATGAACTAGGTTGAAAAAAAAAAAATTAACCCAGGTCAAAAAATATATATATATCATTTAGTTTTAAATTTTTTGACCTGTAACAGCAACATTTATTCTTTTCCTTATCAATTTAAATATATTTTTTGTTAAATTAAAAATTGCTTCACTTCATTAATAACCAACAATAGTTATTTACCCACATTTGTAAAGGTCGGAGTAAAATATAAATCTATTCACTAAAAAAATTCCTTTTCTTAATAAACCTTTTTTATGAACATTCATTTTCTTCCCTTTTCAGCAGTCTGTAAAGAGAGAGCTCTGATTTCTTATTAAATCAATTCGCACAGCAGCTCTTTCACATTTTAGATCCGATTTTTGCAACTTTAGAGCGGTGTTACTTCCGCCTACAGTGAAGTCACACACACTCCCTCTATTGTACTGTCTAAACAACACAACTACAGCTAGGAAAAACTGACAGCTTACACAGTCTGATAATGATCACGATTCGTTTTTCATGTCCTAGATTTGAAATAGTCAGAAATTTATATCGTGATAGATCGTTACACGCCTAGAACGGTGTTTTGAAATTGTTGCTGGAAACTAATTTGACTCCAAACTGAAATAAAAGCCAGCGTCTCTTCTCTTCTCTACTGCATGATGTGTAAAGATGTATTATTAGACACCCCTCTGATTGGATTAGTTAATCGGAATAGGGTCATATAATTAGATCATATAATACTTCGCACTGTGTTTGTAACAGCATCGAGTCAAACTCCGGGTTTAAGATAAAAGCTGTAAGATGCTACACGCTCGCTCACTCAAAGTGTCCCTTGATTGGTCTCAGTAAGTGTTTGATCCAAACTCGCTCCTCCACACCCCCACACCTGTGCAGAACAGGAGAGGAGTCATCGATCCTGCAGCAGCAGCACCACGGAGGTAATAACAGCGAGTGGAAAACACCGTGTAGTGACCCGGCGAACAGAGGGAGACGTGGGTGAAACCCCCAGGAACGCGCGCTGGTTAATTATCCCATCAGGGTAAGTGCAGGCCGTAACGGGCTTCTCCAGAACTCGGGCCATGTCTGCGCTTCTCCAAACACGGCCCCGAGGCAGCCTTCCATTAGGAATATTAATACGAGCTTAGTTGATCATTTTCATTCAATTAGCTTCTTTCCATTAAATGGATGGCCGGGACAATAGGGGTGATAAAACACAGCAGGAGGACAAGCGCACGCCCGAGGCTAACATTAGCGTGGGCGGGGTCAGCGGCGGGCCGGCCGGCCGTAAATCCCGCCTTCAATTTGGGAAATGCGTTTGTGCTGCTTTCAGCGGCTCGTTTCAGCTGATGAGAGGCAGCGAGTGCTACGATTTATTAAAAACACTCCTCTTCTAGCACACGGAGAGGAGAACGGAGAGATCACACAGCGAACGCACGAGAGAGAAAGAAACAGACAGAGATGGAAAGAGAAATGGACAGAGAAAGAGAGAGAGATGGACAGAAAGACAGACAGAGATATGGAAAGAGAAAAACAGACAGATGGAAAGAGAGAAAAACAGACAGAAGTCAAATGGAGAGATGGACAGAGAGCTAGACAGAAAAACAGACAGAGGCAGAGATGGACAGAAAGACAGACAGAGAGAGATACGGAAAGAGAGAAAAACAGACAGAGATGGACAGAGAGAGACAGAAAAATAGACAGGAGTCAGATGGAGAGATGGACAGAGATGGAAAGAGAGCGACAGACAGAAAAACAGACAGAGGCAGAGATGGAAAGAGAAATGGACACAGAGAGATGGACAGAAAGACAGACAGAGAGAGATACGGAAAGAGAGGAAAACAGACAGATGGAAAGAGAGAAAAACAGATGGACAGAGAGACAGAAAAATAGACAGGAGTCAGATGGAGAGATGGACAGAGAGAAATAGACAAAGACAGAGGCAGAGATGGAAAGAGAAATGGACAGAGAGAGAGAGATGGACAGAAAGACAGACAGAGAGAGATATGGAAAGAGAGGAAAACAGACAGATGGAAAGAGAGAAAAACAGAGATGGACAGAGAGAGACAGAAAAATAGACAGGAGTCAGATGGAGAGATGGACAGAGATGGAAAAGAGAAAAATAGACAGAGGGATGGAAAGAGAAAAACAGACAGAGATGGACAGACAGAAAGACAGAAAAACAGAGAGAGAGAAAAACACAGAACTAGACAGAGAGAGAGCTGATGTTTATGATAACGTTGTAAAGGTCACAGGTCGTGTGGTCGGTGTTCGGACCTTGAACAGCTGGACCCAGCGTTTCTGTTGGTTCTGGATGCGCTGCTGCACCTGGCTGCTGGTTGTGACTCCGACGCTGCGGAACGCGGCTGCGTATTCCTCCCTGTGGCCGCTCTTCGTCTCGGGATACGCCAGTTTGATGATCCCCAGACACGCGTCACGCAGACACCGGGACAGAGTCACCAACTCCGGGAGCGAGAAGGGCATCATGGACGCCTGCCTCTGACCTGCAACACCAACAAAAAGTACTTATTAAAAATAACGGCGCACTTGTTTAATGGTCGAGTTAGCATCACAGTGAACTCTCTCTCTCTCTCCGTCAGAATACTTCTGGGACGGAATCTGGGCCCAGGAATGTTTTGATGAGGAATTTTTTTTTATGTTAGTGTGTCTCCACGTCCTTACAAAGTCTACGAAGGTGTGTGTGTGTGAGAGAGAAAGAGACGTTACCATCCAGGGCTTCCCCGAAGAACTCCCTGTCGTGGATGGAGATGAGCGAGTGGCTGAAGAGCGAGCTGAACAGGTAGAAGAGAGGGATGATCCTGCTCGAGTCCTCAGCAGACATGGGAGAGCCACGAGACATCAACTGAAGCAACGGCACCAGGGACCTGACCCCACACATACATACACACACACAAATCATCTACCCAGGAACCTGGGTACTTGTTCTACCCAAAGTTAGCATTACCAACACTCACCCTGTGATCATTTTGGTCCTCATGGACGTTATTAAGTGCCACAGGTGTCTGAGGAAGCGAGCGTTGAAGGCCAAACTGTACAGGAGCCTGGAGAGGACAAAAAGCACATCAATCCCAAAACACATCCACTGATTTATGACTGGTTTAACGGAATCCTGACGTTTCGAAGTTTAACACGAGTCACTGTGGTTTTAATTAGGCCATGAGGTTATACTCTGAACAGCAGAACTACACTGGTGAGAACATACCAAGCACAGGTACCAGTGGGATTATTAAAAAAAATCTCATTGAAACCAATTATAAACTGGAGTGATGTAGCGGAGGTTGAGGAACTGTCCGAGTCAGAACCCACACACTGCTGAGATTAGTGTTTTGTCCCGTTTCCACAGGTATAGTAGTAGGGTTCATGTGTAATCTACATGTAAACCCATTTTTAAAAAAAATAAATGTTTCACTGGTCATTTGATGTTTCTTGGGACATTTATTCCCACTGAAGGAGTCTCCAGTGTGAGGTAAAGCCATAACATTTGATTTTCCAGGATCTTCAAGCCAAACGAGCTGCTACAACCTTCAACTAGCATATGGATGTTCTACAACACCGAAAGCAACTCTAAGCGGATAAAAATGACGACATTCTTCAATTAATGCCTGGATCAGACTACATGAATTCAACCTGATTTTGTCATGGCTGACAAATTTCCAGCATCAGGTCCAAATATGAACAGCAATAACACGCCATGTATTTTCTCCTGCGATGTGTTCCTTGAGAGCAATGACTGACAGTTTCTTGACCCTCCTCCCAGACATCATACAAGGACGTTAAAGATGATTGGTCAGGGTCAAGCTTGTAGTGTTGCCAACCTCCTGACCAAGAAAGGGCAAGAATTTATGGCACTATGATTATGATGGTCTCGTCTGACACGGTGACCATTGTGAAAGAGAAAAGTACAGTATCATGTCACCTGATCCCGGCATTGAAGGAATAAAATGAGAGATGAAACTGATCCGACACCAAGCATCGGACAGCAAATGTAGTATCAGATGGTGGATCAGATATCGAAGAAAACATATCGGAGATCAAACCCTGGACTAAATGTCAAAGATTGGAATTGGATTTGGAAAAGAAATGTAATTACCTCTGCATACAGTGTTGGAGGACGTTCTGTTTTTGCCTGTTTGTTCCCGATGTGACTCAAAAAGTAGTGAACGGATTTGGATGAAATTTGGTGGAAAGGTGGGTCATGGGCCAAGAAACAAATTTATTAGATTCTGATGCAAATTCAGATATGTATCTGGATCTAGGTTTGTTTGAGTTTTTTTTGTCTTTTTCCAATGTAACTCAAAAAGTAATGAAGGGATTTGGATGAAATTTGGTGGGAAGTTGAGGTATGTGCCAAGGAACAATTGACTCGATTTTGATGCAAATCCAGATACGTATGTGGATCCAGGATCTGGATTTGTATCTAGATCCAGGATTTTTTTTTGTCTTTTCCCAACATAACTCAAAAAGTAGTGAACGCATTTGGATGAAATTTGGTGGAAAGGTGGGTCATGGGCCAAGGAACAATTAATTAGATTTTGATGCAAATCGGGATTTGTATGTGGATCCAGGATTTTTTGTTTTTTCCCTAATGTAGCTCAAATAGTAGTGAACGGATTTGGATGAAATTTGGTGGAAAGGTGGGTCATGGGCCAAGAAACAATTTATTAGATTCTGATGCAAATTCAGATATGTATCCGGAGCCGAGGTTTGTTTGTTTGTTTTTTTTTGTCTTTTCCCAATGTAACTCAAATAGCAGTGAAGGGATTTGGATGAAATTTGCTGGAAAGTTGAGGCATGGGCCAAGGAACAATTGACTCGATTTTGATGCAAATCCAGATATGTATGTGGATCCAGGATTTTTTTTGTCTTTTCCCAACGTAGCTCAAATAGTAGTGAGCGGACTTGGATGAAATTTGGTGGAAAGGTGGGTCATGGGTCAAGAAACGACTGATTCAATTTTTTTGCAAATCCAGATATGTATGTGGATCCAGGATTTTTTTTGTCTTTTCCCAACATTAACTCAAAAAGTAGTGAACGCATTTGGATGAAATTTGGTGGAAAGGTGGGTCATGGGCCAAGGAATAATTAATTAGATTTTGATGCAAATCGGGATTTGTATGTGGATCCAGGATTTTTGTTTTTTCCCCCGATGTAGCTCAAAAAGTAGTGAACGCATTTGGATGAAATTTGGTGGAAAGGTGGGTCATGGGCCAAGAAACAATTTATTAGATTCTGATGCAAATTCAGATATGCATCCGGAGCCGAGGTTTGTTTGGGGTTTTTTTTTTTTTTGTCTTTTCCCAATGTAACTCAAATAGTAGTGAAGGGATTTGGATGAAATTTGGTGGACAGCTTTAGTATTATCCAAGGACCAAGTGATTTCATTTTGATGTTGATAACGTGTGTCTTGGTGGAGATATGCATTCTACCCTGTGCCCTTCTTGTTATAAAACTGAAAATGTTTCCATAAAAACCACAACTGTTTTCTTTTGTTCAGACCATTTTTTTGCATGAAAAAAAAAAAAAAAAAAAAAGAGTTTGAGTGAAGTGCTTCTGTGGGGTGGGGATTGGTCGATTTGAAAGAAAATATTATAGGACAATATGTGGATCTGGTATCTGTCTGACAGTCGTGCCATCTCCAAATAAACTACTTCAGGACGTTCTGTTAGAGGAAAAACGCTCCACAATCCGATTGGTAAGAGTGTCTCCACTTCGTCACACCACCCTCCACCACTGATATCATTCGAATCTTATCAGTGCTCTTCCTGCCCATGACGACCTCCAGGACCCTAAACCACTAAAGGGACCGAGGAGTTCAGAAAGGTGGAAAAACAAACATGCTCAGCCGCTCGCTCTGTTCAACAGCAGGACGAATTAAAGGAGCTGTTAAGCTTTATTAAGGTGCCCATTAGTGAAGCGGTGATGCTCTGCAGGCTCGTAAAGCGGCTGCGGTTTCCTGCGAGGCTCCGTTTAACTTAATGACCTGCAGCCAGACAATGCCACAGTAACTGAACCCCAAACAGCGCACAGTGTGTGTGTGGGAGCTGACGCTGAGGTGTGAGAAAACACAGTGCCGAGGGAAAGAAAAAGAGCAAGCATGAGTGTTTAACTCAGGAGAAAGGACAATAACGAATGAGTGTGTGTACGCGTTACTAAAGGCCTAGTTTGCTCCTTTTACATGCCGAGTGACACCAGAGCGACAAGTGAACAAAACGTCGACACAAAGAGCTCAATTAGCAGAAAGACAGAACATTCCAGCTTTCAGAGAGAACGCTGCCTGCTTTTCTGTTTAATTAACCCTTTAGGTCACGATTCAAAACAAACAAAATCATATTATAGAATGTTCCAGATTTCAGGTTTTAAACACTAGCGAATGTCTAAACAAGTCGAAGAAGTGTTCATACAATCGTTTCAAATGATATTTAGATCATTTACACCAGAGTGAGGTCCCGTGACTCATATCTACCAGGGTTTGTGAAGGAAGCCTACATTATTAAAGCTAGAATGTTAAGGGGTCCAAGCAGAAAAAAAAAAAGGCAGTTCAGGAGTACAGGCTTGGGAGGGGAGAGGGATAAGAAAAAAAAAAAAAAAAAGTAGTCGACGACCTTCTGATTCCTCACGGTCTTCTAACACAAGACTCCAGAACATGAGATTCCCAAACATTTCTGCAGAAAGACTCGGAAGCTCTTGCTGTAGCAAAGGGAGGCATCTTTCTTTCAGAAAATTTTACAGCTCGCCAATACGGCAACCACCAAACTGCTCCGTCATCATGACGAGCAGATTAAATAATACATATGAGGAGACTCCTTCCATTAATGTTCATGGCTTAATAGTTAGAGAAGCAGCAGCAGCAGCTCAGGGACCAAAAGGTTGCCAGTTCGATTCCCCGGACCGGCTGAAGTGTCCTTGAACAAGGCCCTTTAACCCCCAACTGCTCCCCGGGCTGCTCCGGGGATTCTGTCCATCGCTCTGGATAAGAGCGTCTGCTAAACGCCTGGAATTTAACGTAAACCTCCGAACAAAAACAAACAGTTCTACAGTATTTTTCTTTATTAAACAACTTTTAATTTATAAATATCTGGCGCAGCGGCTATTGTACGAGTCCCTGTGGAAACCACAAGGATTGATCACTGTATAATATTCACAGCATGCACTAAACCGCAAAAATGTTACAGTATGAAAGAAACGTAGGGGAAAAGGAGCAAAATTGCTTTTTCAGGTCATTGAAATGACTTCTGCACTAAAAAAAAAAAAAAATTAGGCAGATTAATAAAACTAATAAGCGCAACAGCAATGTTTATGATCCCAGCTGGTGTTACAGGAGGAGGCGGAGCTTCGGCTCTTTATGGAACACGAGTGTGTGATTGAAATGAGACAAAAAGCCCTAAAGAGCTGATTTACTGCCTGTGAGGACAAAAAAAAAAAAAAATCCACTTCAATTACCAAATGAAGTGCTGAGAGAAACACACGCACACACACGCACACGGTGCAGTGATGAGAGGAGGACTGAAAATGGCCGTGACGAATGAGCAGTGACCACGCTGCCCTTTTGTTAGCAACAAATTATTCAAAAAATACACAACGAGAGCGAGAAATAAAACGGACTCGATGGGAAAAGTGGTTCAGCCCGACTTCAGGATTTTAGGCATCGCATTTATAATGTTAATCAAAGCTGGGATTTTGGAGAGAGGGGGTAAAGGTTGAAAAAAAAATAATAATTTTTTAGCCGTTTAACCAACCAATACGACTTTTATTGAATTGTTTGTTTGATTTTTTTTTTTTATTCATTCATCAATCTGCCTTCTTATCCAGCAGTCTTGTGATATTTTGATATAATTGTGTGAGACGACCCTTTGCTTTTTAAAAAAAAAAAAATCTCCGTCTCAGGTCCAGTGAGCGCGGTTTTATGCGGAAATGAGCTGTAGGTTTTACTGAGCATCTTGCAGAACCGGCTGCAGTTCTTCTGGACACTTTGTCACACTCGCTTCTTCATTTTACACCAAAACTTTTGCAGTAGCCTTCATTATGGTTTCTTTTTTAATCTGCAAAGCGCTCTCTTATGGAATATGCTGCTCAGATACAAACTTTTTTTTTCCTGTAACATTTAATTTCGCGCTGGAAAAAAAAAAAAAAAAAACGTTTGGACTATAAAATGTTTTTGTCGAAGTCGTGCAATAGAAATGGAGAAAGTTGGTCACTTTATGCGTTCATCCTTCCAGTTTCTCATCACGTCATTATTCCATCATTCGAACCCCATCACTAGATCCCTTTATACCTACAGCTTCTCATTCCATCCCTCGATCACTCCAACCCCATCATGCCATCTCTGCATTCTTCTAGCTTTATTTCTCCATCCTTTCATCAGATCATCCCTCTTCCTCTCTTCAGCACATTTATAACTCAAAGCCTATCTCCTAGCCCATTTCATTCATCCATCCTCCTTCATTATTCCATACCTCCATCACTCTTCTCCATCACCCATCTCCGATTATCTACTACTTTATCCCTTCATCAAAGCCATTATTTAAGTCCTTCATCACTTCAACCCTTAATCACGTCATCATTAAATCCCTCCATCATGTACAGTCCCTGACAAAAGTCTCGTCGCTTATCCATTTTGTAGAAACAACGGCTTATAACCTGACTTTTAATTAATCCATTGGTTTTAGAAATGGCTCAT
>JAPFFA010000001.1:59927864-59938050 GCA_026153275.1 Sciades herzbergii | reverse complement strand
CGTAGTCAGCTGGGATAGGCTCCAGCTTGCCTGCAACCCTGTAGAACAGGATAAAGCGGCTAGAGATAATGAGATGAATGAGATTTTCAGCCATTCTCTGGCAGATTTGCTCCAGGTTCGTCAAGTTAGTTGGTTTTCAAACAGTGCCACGTCTTCTCAATGAGATTCAGATCTCGACTTTGACTTGGCACAACATGTATCATTGTGTTTTTAACCACTGCTGCATTGCTTTGGCCTTGGTTCTCTTGTATTTACCCCCCCATCCTTCAATTTCTGAGGATGAAAAGCCTCCCCAGAGCATGATGCCACCACCACAATACACTCACTGGCAACTTTAATAGGAACTTGTTCTTGATTCTAATATCCCTGTTCTTGGCTGCAGGAGTGGAACCCAATGTGTTCCTCTGCTGTTGCATGCTGAGATGCTTTTCTGCTCACCACAGTTGTAAAGAGTGATTATATAACTTGCTATATCCTTCCTGGCTGCTCAAACCACAAATCTGTCCATTTTCCTCTGACCTCTCTTGTCAACAAGGTGTTTGTTTCCACCCACAGAACTGTCCCCCGCTCACTTGATGTTTTTTGTTTTCTGCACCATTCTGTGTAAACTCTAGAGACTGTTGTGTGTGAAAACCCCAGGAGATTAGCAGGTTCTGAAATATTCAAACCAGTCCATCTGGCTCAAACCAAAACCCATGCCACAACGGAAGTCACACTTTGAGATCACAATTTTTCCCATTCTGATGTTTGAAGTGAACATTAACCGAAGCTCTTGATTTGTATCTGCATGATTTTATGCATCAACAGATCAGCTGATTAGAGAACTGCATCAAACAGCAGGTGGATGGGTGTTCCTAATGACGTGGCCAGTCAGTGTATTTCATTATAGGGATGGTATAAACTGTTAAGTTTGCACCACATTGCACTTTGAAATGTTCCCAAATACAGGATCTCGATCTTGGTCTCATCATACCAAAAACTGTCCTCTAGTTGCATTTTCGCTCTACTCTCAGCTACTATACTCCTTCAGAGTGACTGTTGGCCTCACTGTGGCTTCACTTACCAGTCTCTATATTGTTTCTGAGCTGAGTTTTGAGGGACAGACTTGTCTAGGTAGTGCTTGATTGGCATGATGTAACTTCCACTTCCTTCCTCACTATTGATCCAACAGTGCTTACTGGGGTGTCCAACCTTTTAGATATAATTTTACACCTTATTCCAAAGTTTAAAAAATTCCATTACCTTGTCTTTAATTTCCATAGGATACTCATTTGGCTTCATTTTCACTCCTTTCCATCAAACTGACAGTTTCTTTAGTAACAGCTCAACTGAGGTGGTTTATTTTCCAAATAATAAAAGCTGTTTTAATATTTCACAGGTGAAGGCCAATTAGAAGTCCTTGTTAAAACAGTATCTTTCATCTGGAGCTTTGGAAACCTTGGGGGTCGAATACTTTTGCAAGCAGCATTGTCAGTGTTTGATTTTCATTGAAATACTTCCATCCATTATTCATAACCACTTATCCTGTTCAGGGTCACAGGCAAGCTGGAGCCTATCCCAGCTGACTATGGGCGAGAGGCGGGGTACACCCTGGACAGGTTGCCAGATCATCGCAGGGCTGACACATAGAGACAAACAACCATTCATACCTACGGTCAATTTAGAGCCACTAATTAGCCTAATCTGCTTGTCTTTGGATTGTGAGGGAAACTGGAGAAAACCCCACACAGACACGGGGAGAACATGCAAACTCCACACAGAAGGGCCCTCATCAGCTGCTGGGCTCAAATTCAGGACCTTCTTGCTGTGAGGCAACAGTGCGAACCACTACACCACCGTCCCGTTTGAGAGAACATGAGTTTGTTTTAAAAAAAATGCGTATATAAAATTTTGTTATTCAGAAAAATCTGGCCTGAGTTTTCCAAAAGCATCATAGCACAAAGATCGTCATGAAATAGTAGAGCAAGCAACACAATGAATGCTCTCTCTTCTAGTTAAGATGCTATTAGCATTGAGAGGCTTTTGGGGAACCCACCCCAGATCAGTTCCAGGGGGTGGAAATACTTTTACAAGTCATTGGATAATTACTTTTAATGTTGTGGAACATCTGTGAAACAAGTTATTTCCTTTTATCACTTGTGTTACAGCAGCTGTAAACATTTCATTTAGTTTAGAAAAACTAGCATTATGAAAATATTAGCAATAATATTCGTGTGACTAAATTCAATTTCAATTCAATTTTATTTTTATGTAATTTTCTTTAAAAAAAAAAATGCTGCACAGCTGGTGTTGGAACATTTATAAGCATTATATAAAATATTATCCAAACACCCAAAGCTTTGACAGATTGGATATAGAATCAGAGGTTCAAACTGAATGAATCAGCAAATATTCTGCTAATCTGCATATGTTTAGCTACATGTTTTATGTCTGAGATTGGCTTCTTTATATCTTAGTGTGAATGTAGCCAGAAAGTAAGGGTTTAGAAAGTAAAGATGTTTATAGCTGCCAGTTTACCATCATGCTTAATATTACTGCTGTAATCCTACCCCTGTGTGGCCTTCCGCGTTCCCGGGATGGGGAGCAAGCTGACACACTTGGTTTCTTGGCTTTTCACTTCCTCACAGGTGTCTTCATCACTGCCTAACTGGCAATCCAAATCACCATTGCAGAGAAGCTGCTGACCAATGCACCGGCCTGCGTGGACACACATGTACATAAATGTATGCTGTTTCCCGAAGGTGCTCAAATCAAATCAGTGATACTAGTGTTGACCAGTCTCGAGACCACTTTTTGAAGGTCTTGATCTTATCTTGGAATCAACCGCATTTTTACTCGGTCTTGTCTCGGTCTCAGACATCGAGGACTCAGGATTTAGTTTTCAAGACCATACAACCGCTTGGGTCAAGCATGGTGGAGCTGGCATCATGGCTTGGGCTTGCAGAAAAAGTGAGAATGACCCACAGAGAATGACCCCAAACACAGTACCAACATTTTTACTCAGTTTTGTCTTAGTCTCAGACAGAGGACTCAGGATTTTATTTCAAGACCAGTCAAGACCACAGCTGTGGGAATTTTACAAAATTGCCTGTACATTCTGCAATTTATTTGTTAACATCACTAGTGTGATTGGATGTAAAATTTGCTCCTTCAAATGTGACCAATAACATAATTCATTGTTAATTTGAAGCCATGATCTAATCATTAGAGTAGCAGCTCCAATGGTGTAGCAGCCACAGTCCCACCAAAAGATGCACAAAAACGAGTCCCACATCGCCAGCACAGCTGCCGCAACGCCACCGAGCAACATCACTCGGAACACCACACCATGGAGCCACAAAGCAAGCACAGATGCACTGCCACGCAGAGTGCTGGTATGTCTCAAACCGCCTGCACAGCTGCCACGACGCCACCAAGCAACATTGCTCGGAACATCACGCCAAGCACTAAAGCACTGTTGCACAGAGCGCTGGACAACCACGATCTTAAAATGAGCAACGAGCTCACTGCAGTCCATGGGTAGGAGCACAGACATCACCCATGGTGAACCAAGGCCTGGAGGGAACCGACGCCCAAAACTGGGCCCGGAGCTACACCACAACCAGGGGGCAAAAACATTCAAACAAAAGCAAACATCAAACTACACAAACACACAAATAAATAAATAAAGAAGAGAAAATAAAATAAAAAGCTCCAGTGAGAAGTGGCAGCCAGATTGCACACGATGTACTCTCAACTGGAAATGGAAAAATAATTAATGCCCATCACCCCTCCCCCACCCCTTCATACACACTGCTCTGGTTCTGGTCTTGACTTAGTCTCGCCCTGCCTTGGTCTTGGTCTTGACTTGATCTCAACCCCTTAAAGTCTTGGTCTTGTCTTAGTCTCAATGCACTCTGGTCTTGGTCAGGACTTGGTCTCACTTTAGGTGGTCTTGACTCCAACACTAACTGATAGTTTGATTGACCTCAAATACAACAAGGAAAAGCAACACTGGATATAATACTGTACCTAGTTATCAAGGAGACTGAGACTGACTATTGAATGGAGGCACTGACCTGTTTCAGGGCAGGTATACAAGTCTCCACACTCATCCTGAGGGTCGCATTCACCCTCATCCGGACACAGTTTCTCATCCCACTGGCTTTGCACGCAACTTGCACCTCCGTACTGTGAGTGCTGCTCCACATACTGAAAACGCACCTGCAAACACAAACAGCTGCATCGAGCAGAATACATCCATCACATTATCTACCCTGGGCACAGAACAAGAACCTTGGGTCTGTCTATTGTAATTATTTATAATCCCACTATCCAGTGTCACCCAGAAAAGTAACGGTTCCCTTTTGAGACTGGTTCCTCTCTCCTTCTCTGTAGGAAAACATGTGTACCTCTCTGCTTGGATTGATGGAGACCTGATTATACATCCTTACACCCCTGTCTCCAGTGATGATGACAAGGGATTTGTTGATCTAGTTGTTAGGATCTACTTTAAGAATGTCAACTCCGAGTTTTCCAAAGGAGAAAAGATGTCTCAGTACCAAAAGAGCTTGAAGCTTGGAGATGTGATGGACATTAGAGGACCAAGAGGCTTACATGAATATTAAGGGAATGGGCAGTTTGCCATACAGGCAGATAAGAATTCCCCAGCAGAAATCAAGAAGGCCAGTTCACTTGTTCTCATCACCAGTAGAACAAGCATCACTTCTATGCTGAAGTTAATCCATGACATTATGAAGAACCCTAGTAATCCTTACATTCTAATTTAATATGTTCTCAACTCATTACACATAAACTAAAATGTTTCAAGCATTTTTCTATTTTAAGTTTGATAATTATGGCCTACAGCATGAAAAAAAAATCTCAAATTATTAGAATATTTCATTTCAAGTTTGAGTAATGCAGTCTCTAATTTAGTACACGCAGTCACGACCATGGGGAAGACTGCTGACTTGACAGTTGTCCAGAAGACAATTATCAACACCCTTCACAAGGAGGTTAAGCCATAGAAGTTCATTGCTGAAAAGGCTGGCTGGAAAAGGTGCACTAGCAGCCTTGAGAGGATTGTCAAGAAAAGTTGATTCAAGACCTTGGGAGAGCTTCACAAGGAGTGGACTGAGGCTGGTTTCAGTGCATCAAGAGTCACCACGCACAGACATCTTCAGTAAAAGGGCAACAACTGTCACATTCCTAATATCAAGCCACTCCTGAACCAGAGACAATGTCAAAAGCATCTTACCTGGGCTAAGGAGAGAAGGCACTGGACTGTTACTCGGTGGTCCAAAGTCCTTTTTTCAGATGAAAGTAAATTTTGCAGTTCATTTGGAAATCAAGGTCCTAGAGTCTGGAAGAAGAGTGGAGAGGCACAGAATCCAAGGTGTTTGAAGTCCAGTGTGAAGTTTCTGCAGTCTGTGATGATTTGGGGTGCCATGTTATCTGCTGGTGTTGGTCCACTGTGTTTTATCAAGTCCAAAGTCAACACAGCCATCTACCAGGAGATTTTAGATACTTCATGCTTTCATCTACTGACAAGCTTTATGGAGATGCTGATTTCCTTTTCCAGCAGGATTTAGCATCTGCCCACAGTGCCAAAACTACTACCAAATGGTTTTCTGACCATGATATTACTGTGCTTGATTGGCCAGTCAACTAACCTGACCTGAACCCCAGAGAGAATCTATGGGGTATTGTCAAGAGGAAGATGATAAACACCTGACCCAAAAATACAGACGAGTTGAAGGCTGCAATCAAAGCAAACAGGGCTTCAATAACACCTCAGCAGTGCCACAGGCTGTTCGCCTCCATGCCACGCCCCATTGATGCAGTAATTCATGGTAAAGGAGCTCCAACCAAGTATTGAGTCTATAAATGAACATACTTTTCAGAAGGTGGAAATTTCTGTATTGTAAATCCTTTTTTGATTGATCTTAGGAATATTTTCATCATTTGAATCATCAAAATTGAATCATCAAAATTAAAACAAAAAAGGCTTGAAATATTTCACTTTACATGTAATGAATATAGAATATACGAAAGTTTACCATTTTGAATTAAATTACGAAAACAATGAACTTTTTCATAATGTTTTGTTTGGTTGAAATGCACTATAGGATATAGTGATATATCATGCATGATGTTCCAAGCTGAATGTACAATCTAATCCTGTTTATGTCAAATAAGCTTGTCTTCTTGTCTTGGGAACAAATCCGACGACAGTTTTGAAGGATGGACAAATCCAGGATCATGTCAAACAGTTGATATGTTGATATGTCAACAGTTCAGGTAAACAGGTAAAGGATAAAAACAGACATGCTTTTGGAATTGCAGTTTCCTTTGCAAGCAACTGAGGACTATATACAGTACATTACCAAGTCATTGCTGAGTGTAACTGGCAGATAAGAACAGTATGCTTACATACAGTATTTTCACTTCCTGTCTTTACCGTTTTGTCTGTGCAGGAGTTGCATGGTACCCATGACGTCCAGCTTTTCAGCTTACAGTCTATAGGAATGAGTGAGTCAGCATCTCGAGCTGTTCTGGAAAAGACTTTAGTCCTTCAGACAGAGACAGAGCAACATGGTAAGATGAATAAGTTAGCTGAAATAAATTTGTGCTAAGCATTATGAGATGACTCATGCATAAACATTATAAAGCACCCACTTTGCCCTCATTCTACAGTACATCTACAGTTTTGGATTGCTTTTCACTCTTCTGCAAACTTGAATAAGGTTTAAATGTGATTAGGCTTGCTTTTCATTAATTAGGGTTATATGATGAGTTCAGTAAATCAGCTATACAGACAGTAACACAACCACAACACCATATGACTGTATCAGATGAGAGATAACAGAAGAACAGTATCCAAGATGGCCGTTCCTGTACCTGTTATGAGAAGACCTCCAGAAGAAACCGGCAGACCCAGCAAACTGGCTGAGACAAAGCAGAAACAAAACAACACAAAACCCAGAAGTAGACAAAAACTTTCTCATGGCTGAAATGGCTGTTTTTCAGTTGATCGCTGATGCTAGATATGATTCAGAGACACTTGTCAATATCAGTCAGGGTAAATGATTGACAAGAGGTAAACAATTTGCCCAGCTTGGGTGCACATGTTCCTGTAAATCTACTCCTCTGAATCAACACACAACTCTTTTGTGGACATTGCACAACATATCCACACACACAAGTTTCACAATGAATTCTGAATTTGCTAGCGTTGCATAAAGTGGGACACTTTGGTTTGACTGCAAACTAACAGTGTGGCGAAATAGCAAAGACTCTTAACACTCATCTGATTCATTTCAGGATTATTCATGTGTTTTATATAAGTGTAAATGCATTGACCTCTTCAAGCGCTACTGAATTCTGGATTCTGATTGGTCAGAAGGTGTTGATTCATTTTCTATCACAGCAGCTCTGACAGTCATGCAGCTGAAAATCACAGGTTAATTTGAAGATACCTAGTTTTCATAGTAACAACTTACATATGGTGGAATGGTGGAATTTTTAAATAAAAGTGGGTGGTTTTCTGTAAGGAGGGTTTGTTTAACATTTTTATGGAAGGAGTTTCAAGTGGATGGCACAGTGGTGTAGTGGTTAACACTGTTGTCTCACAGCAAGAAGGTTCTGGGTTTAAGCCCAGTGGCCAACGGGGGCCTTTCTGTGTGGAGTTTGCATGTTCTCCCTGTGTCTGTGTGGGTTTCCTCCGGGTGCTCCGGTTTTCCCCCACAGTGCAGCTTAGGTTAATTGGTGGCTCTAAATTGACTGTAGGTGTGAATGTGAGTGTGAATGGTAGTTTGTCTCTACGTGTCAGCCCTGCGATAACCTGGCAACTTGTCCAGGGTGTACCCTGCCTCTCACCCATAGTCAGCTGGGATAGGCTCCAGTTTGCCCGCAACCCTGCACAGGATAAGTGGTTACGGATAATGGATGGATGGAGTTTCAAGTGTCAGTACTTTGTAACATCCATCCATTATCCATAATCGCTTATCCTGTGCAGGGTTGCAGGCAAGCTGAAGCCTATCCCAGCTGACTATGGACGAGATGCAATGTACACCCTGGACAAGTTGCCAGGTCATTGCGGGGCTGACACATAGAGACAAACAACCATTCACATTCACACCACCGGTCAATTTAGAGCCACCAGTTAACCTAACCTGCATGTCTTTGGACTGTGGGGGAAATCGGAGCACCCAGAGGAAATCCACACAAACACGGGGAGAACATGCAAATTCCACACAGAAAGGCCCCAGTTAGCCACCAGGCTCGAGCCCAGAATCTTCTTGCTGTGAGGTGATAGTACTAACCACTACACTACTCAGAGGCAAAGCAGTAACTTTAAATTTTGTAAATTTTTATAGTTTTATCCTAACATGACAAGATTTTTGACAATAAATGTAAAAACAACATGGTTCGTCATGTCTGTAATTTCTATCCATTTGTGATGATGCATATAGGAGACATTATGCTAATAAGCTTCTGTGAAGTGTCATTCTTGAACGAGTTGGCTTGGTGAACATGTTCATTTAGGTGGCTTGTGGCTTGTTTGTCTGTTCCAACCAAGAGCCGACTAGTATATATTGACCTTTTAACCTCTTTCATTTGGCTTTAATCTTGTGGTGTGATTCAATCAAAACTGTTCTATGGAAACATCTTTTCAACATCTGAGTTGTTAATTAGTGTGACTGGCGAGTAGTGTCTTGCTGATTTTATTACCTTCGCCAACTTTCTTGGAGGGGATTCAGACTGCAGCTTTAACACTGAATCCAGAAGGCAGCTGTAACACTCACTCATCTCAGTACTCGAGTGTAGAACAACCCCAAACTGACAGTGAAGATTAAGATGGCTGTGTCCAATAAATGTATCATCAGCACATTGCTATATGGAAGTGAGTCATGGATGACATATGCCAGACAGGAGAGAAGACTTAACACTTTCCACCTGAGAAGTATCTGTCATATACTGGGTAAATCCTGGCAAGACAGAGTGCCCATGCTGGCCTCTCTAGCATGTTTACTGTACTTAGACAACATAGACTGCACTGGCTTGGTCATGTCCACCACAAGGCAGATGGTCATATTCAAAAAGAGAGCTAGCATCTGGAAGGAGAACCACTGGCCACCCTCAGCTGTGTTATAAGAATGTCTGCAAAAGTGACATGAAGATGTTTGACACTGACACTGAGTCCTGGGAGGACCTTGCAGCTGATCACATAAGATGGAGAAAAACCCTGACCCAACATCTCAAGACAGGGGAAGAGAAACTAAGGAATGCAGCAGCAGAAAAGTGGGCATGCAGAAAGGAACACAGCAGTTCCAATAGACCAGAGACGACATACAAATGCGACCTTTGCAATCGAGTCTGTCATTCTCGCATTGGTCTCTTCAGTCACAAACTACACTGCTCCAGCCAAGGAAACAACCAGGACAACTAGAATGAGGTTCAGGAATGCAGGCTGAGGAAAACCTATTACCCATCACCCATCCTCCCAATATTCTGCAGAGGGATGATTGAAAGCATTCTGAGCAGCTGCATCACAGTCTGATTTGGGAATTGCACTGTCTCGGATTGCAAATAGTGAGGACAGCTGAGAAGCTCATTGGAGTCTATCTTCCCTCCATCATGGACATTTCACCACGGTGCATCTGGAAAGCTACCAGCATCGTGGCCGACCCCACGCACCCCTCACACAATCTCTTCACCCTCCTGCCATCTGGAAAAAGGTACCAAAATGTTCAGGCCTTCACAGCCAGGCTCTGCAACAGTTTCTTCCCACATGCCATCAGACTCCTCAACTCTGAGGGACTGGACTTCATTCATTTGTGTAATTTCCTCGGGAATTACACTGAGATGTCAGCATTCTCCAGCCAGCTGACTGTGTCCACGTCCAGTTTGATGAGACCATCAGGCCCATGGGAGGGCTTGAAGACTGGGCACTCTTGAAGGATGTGGGGGATTGTCTGCATGCGACCGTACTGGCAGGCATCGTCCTCACTCAGCTCCAATCATCTTGAGGAAGGACTGGGTCCTGCCCCATCCAGTGTGGAGACGGTTAAGGCGGGTCCATGCCTTGTGGGTGAGATGGTAACCACAGGGCTTTGCAGAGAGGAAATCAGAATCAGAATCACTTTTATTGCCAGGTATGTGTACACACACGAGGAATTTGACTCCGGTTCACTTAGCTCTC
>JAPFFA010000001.1:59594950-59610329 GCA_026153275.1 Sciades herzbergii | reverse complement strand
CAGACATACGGCTTCTCTCCTGTGTGAATGTGCTCATGTTGCTGGAGACTCCTTTGACAAGTAAAACTCTTCCCACATTGTGAGCAGACATACGGCTTCTCTTCTGTGTGGATGCGCTTGTGAAGTTGGAGACTATTCTGATAAGTAAAACTCTTCCCACACTGTGAGCAGACATACGGCTTCTCTCCTGTGTGGATGCGCTTGTGCTGTTGAAGACTCCGCTGACAAGTAAAACTCTTCCCACACTGTGAGCAGACATACGGCTTCTCTCCCGTGTGAATGCGAATGTGCCGTTGGACACTGCTCTGATAAGTAAAACTCTTCCCACACTGTGAGCAGATATACGGCTTCTCTCCTGTGTGAATGCGCTCATGTAGTTGGAGACTCCTCTGACAAGTAAAACTCTTCCCACACTGTGAGCAGACATACGGCTTCTCTCCGCTGTGAATGCGCTCGTGTTGTTGGAGATGACTCTGCTGAGTGAAACTCTTCCCACACTCTGAGCAGATATACCACTTCTCTCCTTTGTGGATGCTCTGGTGATTTCTGAGATGATCACTTTTAGGAAAACTCTTCCCACTCTCTGAGCAGTGGTACATCTAGAAAACATAATAAAATGATTCAAGTTAATTAAATAATTTTAGATTTTATCCCCATGTGGTTATAGAGTTCTAAATGCAAACACCTCCAATACTGTAATATGGCTTGAGCACCAAATCAACCACCTTTAATGGCTGTAGCGCACTGAATTTTAGAGATGCAAATGTAGATGGAGCTGATAAATTAATAAATCATCTAATATAATAATTAAATGATTATTAATATGGTTATTGTTTTGATTATTAATGGGAAGGAGTTGCCATCCGCAACTTTGAAACTTTTGAGACTGTGAGTTGCCATCCGCAACTCTTTCACCACCTCTGCCTTCCCCTCCCACCCCCCATCTCTTCCCCCTTGCTCTCTGCTTTTTCCACTTCTGATGTCTCTCAGCTCCTGCCTCTCACCGTCCTACCATCTGTGCCCTTGATCCTATCCCCTCATCTCTCCTCCAGAGTATCACTTCTGACATCCTCCCACTTATTACTTCCTCTTTGTCCTCCGGATACTTTTTCTCCAGCTTCAAATGGGCCCACATCACCCTCTGCTGAAAAAAACCCCACCCTAGACCCCTCCATCATCCAGAACTACTGCCCAGCTTCCCTTCTACTGTTCCTGTCAAAAATATTTGAATGTGCTGTTGCTGACCAACTTTCCTCTTTTCTCTCTCAGAACAACCTCCTGGATCCTCACCAGTCCAGCTTCTGAACTGAACACTCAACCGAGAATACGCTTCTCTCTGTCAGTGAGGCACTTCATGCAGCATGTGCCACCTCCCTCTCCTCTGTCCTGATTCTCTTACAGCTTTCTGCTGCATTTGACACTGTTGATCACCCTATCCTCCCATCATCCCTATCAGTTCTGGGGGCCTGCAGGACAGCCCTGGAATAGTTCAAGTCCTACCTCTCCAGTTGCTAGTTCCAGGTTACCTGGTCTGGTACTGTATCAGCACCACACCCACATCACTGGTGTCCCTCAAGTTTCAGTCCTTGGCCCACTTCTCTTCTCCTACTACACTCAGTCTCTTAACCCAATTATCTCTGCTGCTAGTCTGTCCTACCACTGCTATGCTGATGACAATTGTTTCTCTCTTTTCCTCCTTCTGACACACAGGTCTTTGCTCACACCTCTGCTTACCTGCTTGACATCCAGAGCTGGATGGACAGCCATCACCTGAAGTTCAACCCAGGCAAGACAGAGGTGATCTACATTCCCACTCCATCTTCTCCACCCCTGGACTTTCATCTCTCTGGGGGACATCTCACTCAGTGTGAAGAACTTAAAGGTGGCGTTTGACAATAGCCTCTCCTCTTCAGTGAGCCAGACGTGCATATTCTTCCTTTACAACATGCGAAGAATACTAAGCTCCTGGTCCAAGGACTGATCCTCTCCTGCTTGGACTACTGTGACTCTCTCCTTGCTGGCCTTCCAGCATCTGCCATCACACCCCTGGAACTCATCCACTGCAGCTTGCCTGGTCTACAACCTCCCTCATTACCCCTCTGCTTGCCCCCCTTCACTGGCTATCTGTCGCAGCTCACATCAAATTTAAGACATTGGTGCTACCTTACCAAGCAGTCAAGGGGTTAGGTCCAACAAACCTCCAGAGACTGATCTGACCCTACACACCAGCCAGATCCTTACACTCCGCTACTACTGGTCGCCTGGTCCCCCCTCCTGCCCAGCCAATTCAAGACTGCTGTCTGTCCTGGCTCCCCATTGGTGGAATGACCTTCCTATTGAGGTCAGAACTGCCGACTCCCTGACCACCTTCAAGTGCAGATTGAAGACCCACCTCTTCAGGCTGCATCTCTCCCCTGCTTCCCTGTCCACTGTGTAATTGCATAGTAGCTTTGACCAACCCAGGCTGTGTACTGTCTAGCTTGGGGTTAGCTGTCAGAGTTTTATTTTTCACTATTTAGTTGTTTGTTGTAAAAGGTCATGTCAGAGAGTACCACCTGCTGCAAAGAACGGTGGTTGGCGTCTAAACCGGCTCCCCCACCAGTCAGAAAGATGGCATGTTACCCAGCAGAATTAAAAGCAAGACCTGCCAAAGAGCAGATGAACTTCTCACAAGCCAATGGCCATCATGTACACTTTATGAGGGCAGGTGGGGCTCCTAAGATTTGGACACCAATCCACGTAAGAGAAGGACACTCCAAAATAAAACCTGCATCCCTGCATGTTGCTTGTCTCATAGCAGCTCTTGCACCAGACAGCTGATTGCATGTATTGGACAAGAGAGTGGGACTGGGAGTGCACACACTTTTCTCACTAAAATCCAACTCAGGTGCAAGTCATCCTGAAATACCTTGTGTACCTCTTGTACCTGACACCACTTAAGACCATTGATGGCAGTCCCATTGGAGAGGGGCTCATTACTATTCACACCCTGCCACGAGACATTCAGGTCGGAGCCCTTCATGTGGAAAGCATTACCCTGTTCACCACCTGCACAGCCCACCATGTCATTGTTTTAAGGTTCCCTTGGCTCCAAACCCATGATCCTCTAATATCCTGGTAACACCAAGAGACCTTACAATGGTCATCCTCCTGCTTTCAAAGGTATTCCCATGCATTACTCTGACATCCACATCCATAGAAAGTCCCTCACTTGGAGGTATCAAACATATCCCTGCCTGCTATCACAAACTGAAAGAAGTGTTCAATAAAGGTAAAGTTAGCGGTCTGCCCCCTCAACAACCCTATGATTGCGCAATCAATCTCATCCCTAGCACCACACTTCCATGTCACCACATCTACCCCCTTTCTATTGCTGAGCAAGCTGCTATGGAGGAGTATGTTCAAGAAGCGCTGCAACAAGGATACATCCATCCCTCTGCATCCCCGGCTTCTGCTAGCTTCTTCTTTGTGTGTGGGTGGGTGGGTGGGGGGGGGGGGCTCGTCCCCTGCATAGATTACAGAGGTTTAAACCAGATTACAGTCGAGTACTCTTATCCACTTCCTCTATTACCCTCAGCTCTGGAACAATTAAGGTCTACCTGGGTGTTCATTAAATTAGATCTCAAAAGTACATATAATCTGCTGAGAATTTGAAAGAGATATGAATGGAAGACAGCCTTTAGCACTACCTCAGGGCACTTCGAATATTGTGTCATGCCTTATGGCCTTTCTTGCATTCCCAGTGTTTTCCAATATCTGATTAATGGTCTCAGAGACATGCTGGGACATTATGTCATAGCCTACATAGACGACATCCTGATTTACTCCTCTAACAAAGCTGTTCACCTGGAACATATTAAATCAGTGCTAACCTGGCTCCTAGAGAACCCCCTGTACATCAAGGCTGAAAAATGTGAACTTCACATTACTCAGATCTCATTCCTTGGGTACATCGTCAGTGTGGTAATATGTGCAGAAAGTAGTTTGCCATTGTCTTGCTGAAAGACAGAAGGCCTTCCCTGAAAAAGATTTGGTCTGGATGGCAGCATATTGCTCTGACGCGTGTTTACATCATTCAGCATTAATGATGCCTTCCCAGATGTACAAACTATCATGTCATGTGCACTAATGCCCCCTCATACCATCACAGATGCTGGCTTTTGAGCTGTCCACTGATGATAAGCCGGATGGTCCCTCTCCTCTTTAGTCTGGAGGACGTGGTGTCCATGATTTCTAAAAATTATTTCTACTATTGATTCGTCAGACCCTGGGAGAATTTTCCACTTCACCTCAGTCCATCGTAAAAGAGCTCAGGCCCAGAGAAGGTGGCAGTGTTTTTGGATATTGTTTATATCTGGTTTTAACTTGCATTTGTGGATGCAGTAATGAACTGTTTTCACAGACAATGGTCTTCTGAAGTGTTCCTGAGCCCATACAGTGATTTCCAATACAGACACCATTAACGGTCACCTGACTGTCCAGGACAACTAATTGTTTGGTCCGGAAAACTCAAATCCACATCTGCTTTTCTGACAGGGCAAGTTGAATTATTCCCAACACTCCCGGAAGTTCCATAAGTCTCTCACATACTGATAGCAGCTCCCTGACGCCCGCAAATTAGACACAATATCCTGGAATCGAGAGCAAGCGACCGAGCACGCATGCGCCCACGAGAGAGAGAGAGAGTGTGTGAATCCTGATTGCTCCATCTTGTTAAGTAGACCAATCAGTGTTCTGTGTGAGTGGGCTTCACATCATCTCTCCTGGACTGAGAGTCTATCAGTTCAGTGTCTCTAGGAGCATAATGGCAGAGAGCCCCAAAAAATGAAAATACAAAACCCATTTCACCTTAGATTACACAAAAATGTACTCTTGCGGAACAGGCGTAAAAAAATAATGCCGGCGTTGTACGCTGTACTGTTTGTAATAGTGACTTTAGCATTGCCAATGGTGGAGTAAACGACTGTAAAAGACATGTTGAGGTGAATTTAACAGTGTCATTTGCTCAGGTGCAGATTATTTATACTAGCTGGCTCGTTGCTAAGGCTACATGACAAGGCCAAACTCCTTGAAGACTTGCTTAAAGTTGCAGTGGAATAAAAAATGAGTTAAATAATAGTAATAAGCAGTTTACATAAATAGTATAAGTAGTCCACATATTTTATTGTCACATTTTCTACATATAGGCCAATCTCATTTGGTTTACAGACAAGAGAAAATTAATCAACAGAGTGTGACATATAACCGCCCCAGACAATATAGTAATGATACCTTATGCTTTTATATCATTTAGGGACCACATCTTTTAGGAATTGTTAAAATTCACCATTTTTACAGTAATTATTCAAGAGTTAAAATCAATAAAGTTCCAACAAAACAATTTCAATCCCCTCAGCGATTCAGCCGTGTTACTGTTTATGAAATTCCGGAAGCCGAGTACAGCAGGTGGGTGTGTAAAAATAACCGTGTTTTAATATCTGATTATAGATTATTATACTCTGAATTCATCGAAATTGGAGAAATGGCGATCAAATACCTCAATAAAATAAATATCTGTGGTGAATCTTCATTTCATTCAGGTATGCATTGTATTTTACTTTTGCATGGTTCACATGAGCACATTGTAAAATATTTCGGGGGACTTTTACGACAGTGTCAAACTCACTTAAGGTTTGTTTTCATTCACAATGTGATTGTCCCCCTCATCATGTCCAAATTCTTTTCTTTCAGTTTTATTTATTTAAATTAATTTATACTTCAGATTTTACTGGGTTCATAGGCTTAGCTAGCAAGCCATGCAGCTGCATTTCACACGGCCAATTCTCAAAAAACACGGCCATAAATCCCCAAACACAGCTTATCAATTTTATACTAACCCGTGCTAACCAAAGTTTTGTGAAATTTTGTTGTTTTGTGAAGTAATTTTGTGCATTTCTGTGGACATTTTTGTCAACAGTCAGCGGTTTCCTGGGACATGCCCGGCGCGCGCGCTTTCCATATATATATAAGTTAAATCAAGGAAATCAAATTTACCACCGAAAATATAGCGTTCTTATTGGTCAGACTTCGAAACACAGCTTGAATAGAAGCAAAACACTATGAGTTTTGAGAGCTTTACTTGTGAAGCTCGGCAGGTTTAGAATGAGTAGGTCGTGTATTTAGATAAATATCATCATGAGTTTTTTAATCATACAAGTATGATAAACATATTGACAGAAACTTTATACTTTCCTATGTGCCCACTGCCAAATAATATTAGTTTTTAAATGACCTAAATTAGAAGAAACATGAAACTTGTCCCCTTCCTCAGATACATCCAACTCCACGTGCTGAGAACCCACTTCCGCATTCATAAAAGACTATTCACATGGTAACGGCATGATAATCACTTTCACGCTTTTGATTGATTTCTCTTTCGCCATCATCTTAAATAGTACTTTCATAAACTACCATTATTATTGAATTTTTTTGTATTGTTTACAGTATTTACATTTCAAGTAACTACAGGAAAATTTCCTTTCATTTGTAACTCCACTTATTTTTAACTCCTGTTTATTGCACTTTTTAACAGAATCAAAATTATTCCTAACATTTTGTGATGTGACATTTGCATTATGTATATTTCGTAAAATCAAAACTTGTTTAAGGTTTACAAATCATTGTAATTATCAGGTTTATAAAGGTATCTATTATTTTCAGTTATATATTTTTCATAATATTAATCTTCAGAGTTGCCTGAATCTCATTTGTTATCTTTGTTGTATATAGTAAAGATGTATTCTGTGTAACAGGACTCAACTGCAGCAATTTGTATTTTGTTTTTTGTCTCAAGTGCACTAGAAATTATAATTTAAGGTTTCTGCTTTTATTGCAGGAATTTGGAGAAGATTTTATCGATAATTACAGTGATTTGTAAAGTTCGGGTTAATGAATAAGAAACTAAATTTAAACTTTGTCATAACATTTTATTAAGTTAGTAAATAAAATTTGTGTTAAATGCTGAATAAATAGGCATTAACACAGCCTATAATCCCCACCACCGACCAAGGTACACTCCCCACTTTCAGAAAAACACTCCCAACCTTCCCAATCCTGGCTAAACCCCCTGCGTGGAAGGGACTTTGACTTGAATATTGCCTAATAATTGTGCACACAAATATTCCCATGAAAAAGCCTAAACTCCCCTTTTCTGTGTTAAACATTCAGGTTTTAGGTTGATTAACAATTTGGATTGACTGAGAGCACTGTATTTGTTCAACAATAAAATGAATCTTCAGGATTACAACTTGCTTAATTATCAGAGGTGGATTATTTAACATTCATAAGTAAATTTTTAATATTAACATTCATAATAAGTGTCCTATTCCTTCAACTGATTGCATTCTGATACAAGCGAGCGGGGGTATACGTAAGTGAGCAGTAGCTCAGTTGATCTTGTTTGTTTTGCTTTTCATGTTTGTATCATATGAACTAATGTCTGCTTTGGGTGAGTCATGTTCCTTGTTAATATATAAACCAATGCAAAGTCATGGACACTGACCAGCAATATGGCATGAGCATGAGAGCTGTTGTCCTGAACGTCAGCAGTGCTGTGATTTGGCTGCAACACAACTGCGATTTATAAAATGTACAAAATGGTCATGTTGAACACTTTTATGTTCCGTTCAATCAGGACCTATTCATCCATATGAATAGGTCCTGATTGAACTTGTTTTTTGTACTTGTATTTTATATATCATGTACAAGATCATTTTTATATTGAATAAATCAAATCAAAAAATATTTCCCCATTTACCTGGTGTTCTGACAGAACGCTACAACAAGTATATCATTGAAGCAATGCAACAGCAATGCTGGCTGATTTATTTCAGTGTTTGATTTTCAAAAACAGTGCAGTGGTATTTCTCAGCAGTAATATGCTTTGAATTTGAGGTGAAATTAATCCAGTGAAATCCAGTGTGGACACAAATGTTGGAAGTGAGGTTTGCTCAGAGATATTAGCATGTATTTGCTATTTTAAATTTGAATTTAAATAAAGTTTATTGTATTGTATTGCTACTTGGTTAAAGGAACGCTCACACACTTGGCATTTGAAAGGCTTTTCACCAGAGTGGATGAGTTTATGCCTCCTCAACTTGGTAAAATCCCTAAAGCCTTTGTTACAGACATCACACACATGTTTACGTGGACCTTGGTGGGACTTAACATGTTTATTGCGTTTGTGAAGCTCGCTAAACTTCTGTGGACAATCTGGACAGCTGTAGGGTGGATTTTCTTTAGGATGAGTCTGCTCATGGTCCAGTTTTGCAGACTTGGTTTTGAAGACCTTCAGACAGTATTTACATGGGTGATCACAATCCAAATGGACCTGATTGTAGTGCGTCTTAAAGCCAACCTCCGTGAGGAAGCTTTTCCCACAGTCTGAACAGACAATTAATTTGATTTTGTGTTCACATACATGCTCTTTATTTGCTCTAACAAACTTGCCACAATCCTGACACAGTATATTGAATGGTTTGGCTCCGTGCTCCTGTTCAACATGCATTTGAAAACTGGCAACATCATCAAACTGAACAGGTAGGGTTTCAAAATTATATGTTTGAACGTCATCACCTGGACTGCACTGAGAACAGCAGAATACTTTTTTGTGTTGAAGGACAGAACAGGAGAGCGAGGCCTCGGTCTCACATTGTGTACACCACACCACAAGTTTACCCTCACCATCCTCCTTTGAAGCTGTGAACAGGTCTTCATCCATGGACACATCAGAGTCTGTGGCCTCTTCATCTAAACATGGCTCCCACTCATCTGAACTATCAGACTTCATCTTTCTTTACTTTTTCTCTTCCTCTTCTGAAAGGCTTGCTTCTTCATCACTAGATAAACTTGTGGGAGGATGACTCATCCAGTCTCTGTGGTCGCCACAACTCTTACAGTCCTGTGTGATTGAAGATAGCTTCTCATTGCCCTCAATGGTAGTATAGCACTCTCTCTGACAACACCAGCAGAACTGGAAAAGCTCCAGCAAACACTGTGTGTTCACCATCACCTCAGTACTCCTGAAAAGAAGCAGGGGAGAAAACAATATCAGTACATTTTGGAAATAAAAACAAAAGGGTCATTATGTGCCAAGTCAAAACATGAACCATGCCCTTTGTCCTCAGATTTTCTTAATTCTGCCACTAAATGTCCCTTTACCCACCAAATGAACAAATCTGAAGTTTGAGCCCTCCATCATATAGATTTATGAAATTTGACACAATGTTCTGAGGTTCATATTGCTTAAAATATTACATCCAGAAACCTTAACTCTTCTAAGGCTCTAAACCAGTGGATCACGGGGCCTTTAATAATAATAATAAAATGGCTTTAGGAGCCCCACACTAAGTCTCAGTGCTCTTAAAAACTTAAGGAAAAAAAACCTCAACAGTATTTTGTAAACAAATGTCTTCAGCGGGGATTTAAAATTGTTTAAACTCTCCGCAGTGTGGATTTGAATCGGAATTGAATTCCAAAGTCTTGGGACACAAACCAAAAATGCTCTGTCGTTGTAGCTGTGGCAGCAGGGATGTATTCAAGCGTTGGTTTGTGAATCGAGGGCGGGGCCAGAGAAGATCAGTGGCAGTCATTACACCTGCTGTCAATTCATATTGTTTGTGTCTGGTGCAGGGATGAGAGAGAGAGAGAGAGAGAGAAAGAGAGAGCGAAGAGTTGAGGTCTCTCGCGATCAGAGCACCTGTCTGTGTGTGAGAGTTAGTGAATGAACGTAGTAAAGCTGGAAAGCAACAAAATTAGTAAAAATAAAGCCTGTGTTGAGAATTTCCTGCCTATCAGCACTTCAGCATTCCTCCCACGTCAGAGACGTACTGTACTACAGTGGTGCCGAAACCCAGGATACCGAAGGGGACTACTTCATGGAGTCCTCGCCACTCAAGGACCTCATCCATGCCCTTGCTGCCACCCAACAGAGCCAGCACCAAGCCCTGATCACCTGGAGAAGCCCAGCTCACTGTGCAACAGCTTCTTGCTGACAGTCAGCTTGATGACACAGAATTGAAGCAAGCCATCCTGCAGTATGTCGGCCGCTCCCCCCCGTTTCCCCCACCATGTTAGCGAATATTCAGTAGTGTCCATCCACATTCTATTTCAAGGGAAAGAGCATCGTGTAGAGGCAGCGGTTAGCCTGCATCTCACCCACGCACTAATTCTGGGGACAGATTGGCCAGGGTTTAAATGTTTAGTGGAGTGTTAAGTAGGGGGCAGGTCCTGCGATAACATGTCACGAGGGGATTATGGTGTAGCATTGACTGGGGAAGCCGTCTCAGCCATCCACGTCAACAGCACATCAGGGCGATATGAGGAGCAGGGAGCAGCCCACTTGTCCTCTCTCTCTCTCTCTCTCTCTCTCTCGGATTCCCTTGAGGATTTCCTGTTAGAACAAGCTCGAGACAAGATTCTGCATCATGCCTTTAACCAAGAGAGAGTAGTCGATGGTCAGACTCTCCAGCCAAATGCAACACCCTCCTTCCTGTGCTTTTCAATTATTAAAGATAGGCTCTACTGAGTGATGCAGGACACTCAAACCAGTGAATAAACAATCCAGTTATTAATTCCAAACAGCCGTAGGGAACTCGTATTCCATTTGGCTCACTTTAATCCAGTGGCTGGACACTTTGGTCAGGATAAGACACTACACCAAATAATGACCTGCTTCTATTGGCCAGGGATTTGCGGGGATGTCCGTCGCTGGTGCGCAGCATCCCACAAATGTCAACTGGTGAAACCAGCGGCCACTCCAAAAGTGCCCTTGCGCCCTCATCCTCTGATCAAGATCCACTTCTAAAGAATTGGCATGGATCTTGTTGAGCCATTAGATTGGTGGGCATGGGGATATCGTTTTATTTTAGTTCTAGTGGACTATGCAATGCGATATCCGGAAGCAGTCCGGCTGCATAACATTTCCGCATGTAATGTAGCAGAGAGACTGTTTAAAATCATCTCCCAAGTCAGGATTCCCAAAGAAATCCTGACTGACCAAGGCACTACATTTTTGTCATGCACACTTTGTGAGCTTTATGAGTTATTGGGATTAAATCCATCCACACCAGCATCCCTCACCCACAAACAGATGGCTTAGTATAACGATTCAAACACTTCAAAACTTAATTTGTAAGTTTGTAAGCAAAGATGCATGTAATTGGGATAAATGGCTTAAGCCCCTGTTATTCGCAATATGAGAGGTCTCGCAGGCCTCCATAGGATTTTTTCCATTTGAATGATTATACAGGCATAAGCCTCACAGCATTTTGGACGTCCTCCGGGAAAATTGGGAGGAGGGACCTTCAAATAGTAAAAACAAAATTCAATACGTTCTTGACCTGTGCACAAAGCTCCACACACTCACTTAACCCAGGAGGATTTATGGCAGGCACGAGAATGTCAAGCCCGGCTGTACAACAAGGACACGCATTAGAGTTCACACTGGGAGATAAGGTACTCGTATTATTGCCCACTTCAAGCTCAAAATTGTTCACCAAGTGACAAGGGCCCTTTGAGGTCACATGGCGAATCAGGGATGTTGACTATGAGGTGACGCCAATGGATAGGCATGGGGCGCGACAGATATACCACCTCAATCTGTTAGAAAAATGGAACAAGGGGATCGCCATGGCACTGGTGTCCGTAGTTCTGGAAAGGGTGGAGCTGGGGCCATAGGCAAAAATGAAAGTAATCACTCAAGCCACCCCGGTCCCCTGTGGAGACCACCTTTCACCGGACCAACTCACGGAGGTTGCCAGATTGCAAACAGAATTTTCCGTCATGTTCTCGCCCCTTGCCAGCCGCACTCACCTCATGGAACTCCAGGGGTAGTGGTGTGTAGCCGCCCAGACCATTTTCCCGAACACACACACGTGCACAAAAAAAAATTTGACACATACCCAATGCCTCACATTGATGAATTGCTTGATTGATCAGGCACCGCTCGCTTTTATTCAAAACTGGATTTAACAAAGAGAAAGGCAGATCCCATGACAAAACTGCCTTTTTCACACTGTTTGGCTCACACCAATTTGTCACGCTTCCTTTTGGGTTTTTGGCACTCCCAAACATTCCACCAGCTCATGGACAAAATACTCCGCCCCCATGCCACAGCCTATTTAAATGACATCATTATATATAGCAATAATTGGCTGTGGCACCAAGAACAGCTTAGGGCCATCCTGGAGTCGCTGAGGTGCGCAGACTTTACAGCTAACCCAGAAGAGTGCGCGATTGGGCAGGTGGAAGTATGGTATCTAGGTTCCCAGTTGGGTCATGGGCAAGTGTGTCCCCAAATTGACAAGACTGCAGCGATTGCGGTCTGCCCGAGGCCCAAAACCAAAAAGGGAGTGTGACAGCTCCTGGGGCTGGCTGGCTACTATCGCAGGTTCATAGCTAACTATTTGGACATCACCAGCTCGCTGACTGATCTCACTAAAAAGGGAGCACGAGATCTGGTCCAGTGGACGGAGCAGTGCCAACAGGCCTTCACCAAGGTAAAAGCTGCACTGTGTGGGGGGCCACTTTTACACTCCCATAACTTCTCTCTCCATTTTATTTTTCAGACATGTGTCAGAGGGCTAGGGGCCGTTTTGTCCCAAAAGCTGGAGGGCATGGAGCGTCCAGTGCTGTACATCAGCCACAAGCTCTCAATGCAAGAAAGTAAGTATAGCACCATCGAGAAAGAGTGCCTGGCCATCAAGTGGGCGTTCCTCACCCTCCGGTACTACGTGCTGGGGTGCTCTTTCACCCTCTTTTCGGACCATGTGCCACTTCAGTGGCTCCACCACAAGAAAGATGCCAAAGTGCCGATCACCTGTTGATATCTAGACCTCCAGACTTTTAAATTTGAGGTGGTCCACAGGCCTCGGGTGCAGATGATGGTGGCAGACTTTTTGTCCCAATGGGGGGGCGCATGTGGCTGCGGGGGCATGTGGCAGTGGGGGTGTGGTCAAATATCAGTTTGTGAATCGAGGGCAGGGCCATGGAAGGTAAGTGGAAAAGTAATTACACCTATTGTCAATTAGTGTGTGTGTGTCTGCTGCACTGATGACTGAGGAGAGAAAAGGAGGGCAAGGGAGAAGAGGCAAGGTCTCTCCCAACCAGAGTACCTGTGTGTGAGAATAAGTGAATGAGCGTAGTAAAGCTGAAAACCAACAAAAATAGTAAAAATAAAGTCTGTGTTGACATAATTTCCCGCTTGTCAGTGCTTCAGTATTCCTCCTACATCAGAGACATACTAAAGTAGCTCGGAGTTTGATGATGGTACCGTGAGCAGACTTTGGTTAGATGATCTTAATTTATGTTGAGGCTTGTCAAGAGTTCTTTAATGCATTCTGGTGCTTGATCTTTGAGACATCTGGATGTTAAGAGAAGGAACTTGAAATCAATTCTCACTCTTATGGGTAACCAGTGGAAATGTTTTAAGATGAGAGAAATGTGATCGTTCTTCTTTGCTCTAACCACCATTCTTGTGGCAGAATTTTGCACATGCTAGAGTTTGTCAATTTCAGATGATGGCAGTCCAAATAGTAGGCTGTTGCAAAAATCGAGTTTTGGTGTGAAGAAAGCATGTATGAGCCTTTTACAGTCATCCTAATCAAGGTACATTCTATCACAGACACTGGCTTTTGCACCTTTCTCTGATAACAAACTGGATGGTTATGTTCACTTTGGCACAGAGAACTTGATGTCTGGTTTTCCCAAAAGCAAGCTGAAATGTGGACTCATCTGACCATAGCACACATTTCCACTGTCTTTCAGTCTATCTGAGATGAGTTCAGGCCCAGAGAAATCTGTGGCGTTTCTGCACAGAATTGATGAATGTCCTCCTCCTTGTGTAACACAGTTTCAAATTGCATTTCTGGATGCAGCGGTGGACTGTGTTAAGTGACAATGATTTTTCAAAGTACTCCTGAGCCCACGTGGCTATATTTGTCACATTAGCATGATGGTTTTTCAGGCAGTGCCACTTGAGGGCTCGAAGGTCACGCACATTCAACGGTGGTTTCCAACCTCGCCCTTTACACACTGAGATATCTCCAAATTCTCTGAAACTTTTCATAATCTTATGTCCTGAAGATTTTGGAAGACCTAATATCTTGCACTGAGAAATGTTCTTTTTGAATTGACTAACAATTCTCTCACAAATTTTGGCACAAAGCAGTGAGCCATGACCCATCCTTACGTGTAAAGACTGAGCTTTTGGTGCTGCTCATTTTATACCCAATCATGTTCCCAATTAACCTATTGTGGGATCTTCCAAAATGGTGTTACTTGAATATTCTATAAAATTTTCAGTCTTATTTTGCCTCTGTCCCAACTTTTTTTGAGCATGTTACAGGCATCAAATTCTAACTTTATATTTACAAAATACAATTAAGTTGGTCAGTAAAACTTTTGAAAATCTTTTCTTTGTGCTTTTGTCAGTTAAATAAAGGTTCATGTGAAGTAACAAATGACAGATCTTTCTTTCTATTGCATTTTGGGAAATATCCAAACTTTTCTGGAAATGAGTTTGTATATAGTGTCCCATTTTCATATTAATGTTGTTAGTGAATGCCTTTGCACTTGATTAAACATGTGCTCTGAATTTAATAAACTGATATTTTCTACTGTATACCTAGCTTCAACACTAGGCACTGCCTGAATGCTCGATTTACCCGACCAAGACGTTCGGGCAGAAATATTTTAGCAAGTTGAGCCCATTTGAGCACACCTATAGTCAGTTTCTTTAAGCAGAAAAATGATTTTCAAGGTAATACATTATAAAAAACAAGGCATATTAACCAGCATCCTTGCCTCCCCTGTGATCATCATTTTGGTTTTTTCTTTCTGATTTGTCACGGCGATTCTGATTAGCTCGCATCAGGCGCACATGCGCATTTGTGTGCGTGTTCTTAAAGTGGTGCATATAGTGTTTACCATCCCCCTTTCAAGTAGCATCTGTGACTGGGGATTCTCAGCAGTCAAAAGTGACTGGAGATTGCACATGCACACAGAGAGAGAGAGAGAGAGAGAGAGAGAGAGAGAGAGAGAGAGTGAGAAAGAGAGAGAGATACGTTTGTGGGTAATTATATGGATCTGTGATGCCTGCTGGAAGAAAAGAGCAAGGAGGATTGGGAATTGAGCGGCAGTCGTTTGTTTACACCCGATACCAAAACTTGTAGTGTTCTAGCAACCATCGCAAAGACGCGGATGAAAAGCCCAGAAACTCTTTATTTACCCAGGCAAAAACAATACAGGATTTTGTGTGAAAAACCAAGATGGCGGCGCGTACAGACGCAGCGGCTCCTCTCTGTCCCGACAGAACGGTGTTTTCGTGTTTTTTGTGTTTTAA
>JAPFFA010000001.1:58390663-58403425 GCA_026153275.1 Sciades herzbergii | reverse complement strand
AGTCAGCTGGGATAGGCTCCAGCTTGCCTGCGACCCTGTAGAAGGATAAAGCGGCTAGAGATAATGAGATGAGATTTGTATTTGTAAGAAATTAAATATTTCATTGGTTGAGTTTGAATTAAATTTTTAATTTAAAGTGCCTTAGCTAGTTAGCTTCGATCGAGTTGGGTTGCATTGGAGAAATGTACTTCTCTCCATCTGTAAATAAGTAAAGTATTTCTTTAAAACCAAACAGAGGGTAGATGGTGATCTCTTGGTTCATTTTTTACCAGAACATTAGCTGGAAGGCAATGTAATAATTTATGCTCCTCAACTTCCAGTGCTGTCAGATGGAGCCTGTTTTTGACAACAATTTTTTGAAGAAAGGAGTTTCATGACTGCAGCACTTTTAGGCTGGGAAATAATCCAAGAACGTTTCTTGTTATAACATTTCAGACAGCTCAGAAGGCCTGGAAATCTTCACAAAATCTCTTAAATCATGACTGCTCATTTTTTTTTTTATTCCTGTCACGTTGTTTAGAATTTGGTTTATTTCTACTTTGATTTACTTCTGCATGATCAGTGCATATTTGAAACTAGAGTGGGGTCATGGGACATCTAATTTAGAAGCAGCTGGCAATACTTTGTCAGTTAAGTCCTTACAATTACAGCAATTTTCCCACCCTAAAAGCAAATATGGCCAGTTATGCTTGGCTTGGGTTTTAGGGAAGCAAGGTCAATGGCACTGACAGACATTCTCTTGGAAAATGAAACAGTGTACGTTGGCTTGCTTTTTCACACATAACACAGTGTTTTTTTAACACTTTCAAGGCCAATTATATTGATACATGATCCAGGCCCAAAACTTGTGCAGAACTTGTGCATACACTCACAGAAAGAAAGGATATTCAGCTTGTTCCTTTTCGGAAGAAGGTTCTCTAGTGACTCCAATTTAAGGGTCAAAGTTCTAGTAACATAACCTCCTTCATCCCCTCCACACTCTACTACTTACTAGTGGAATATACATAAAAGAGGGAAAGACAGCACAAAAGGTCTTTATATTTACTAATCTAACAATGCTTTTATGAATCAGTGTGCGTCAGAGCCCTCAGTTGCAGGTGCTCTATTCTCATGCCTAATCAGAGGACTGGACTTGTGCATTGCACTACAGTCAGGAGATGTATTCAAAAGCCATGCATCTCATCTTGACTGTTACAGCCAGCCTAGAACACTACTTTTATTTCATGCACACAAAGGGGACTGAACCCTGCACATTGTAAATAAGTGCTAGCAAATGAGTGGTTTGTCGGTTTAGCCAAGTACACATATTTCATGAGAATAAAGCCAATTTTACATGAAAAACATTGCTGTCTTGGGTATGTCGAGGCATGGAGTATTCAAATCTGAGCTTTCTTGCACTAGGTTGCTAAATAGAACATGTGAATACCTGTAAATATTTACAAACAAACAAACACAAAAAAACCCAACAGGCAACTCAGTAGTCTGCAGTAAAATGGGCTTGAGAGAAGTGTCAAACTGAAAGAAGACTAATATGCTGCACATTTACTTTTATGGGATTTAGCAGATGACCTTATCTAGAAATGAAAGGACATTATATTTTAGTGAATTTAGCGTATTAATTAATGAAAGTATAATAGTAAGGGCGGCATGGTGGTGTAGTGGTTAGCACTGTGGCCTCGCAGCAAGAAGGTCCTGGGTTTGAGCCCAGGCAAGGGCCTTTCTGTGTGGTGTCTGTGTGGGTTTTCTCTGGGTGCTCCGGTTTCCCCCATAGTCCAAAGACATGCAGGTTAGGCTAATTGGTGGCTCTACATTGACCATAGGTGTGAATGTGAGTGTGAATGGTTGTTTGTCTCTGTGTCAGCCCTGCGATAACCTGGCAACTTATCCAGGGTGTACCCTGCCTCTCACCCATAGTCAGCTGGGATAGGCTCCAGATTGCCTGTGACCCTGTAGAACAGGAAAAGTGGCTACAGATAATGGATGGATTATAATAGTAATCTGACAGATTAAATTTTTATAAATTACATTACATTACAGGCATTTAGCAGACACTAAATGGGGAAGCCATGGCCTAATAGTTAGAGAAGCAGCTTTGGGACCAAAAGGTTGCTGGTTTGATTCCCTGGACCAGCAGGAATACTGAAGTACTCTTGAGCAAGGCACCTAATGCCCAACTGCTTCCCCAGGCTGCTCTGGGTATGTTGTATGTCACTTTGGATAAGACCATCTGCTAAATGTATCAAAGAGCATCTGCTAAATGTATCAATGTACAACATACCCAGAGCAGTTGGGGGTTAGGTGCCTTGCTTAAGAACACTTCAGCCATTCCTGCTGGTCCAGGGACACAAACCTTCAACCTTTTGATCCCAAAGCTGCTTCTTTAACTATTAGGCCATGGCTAAATCAATTTCATGTACAGTAAACTAATTGTACATAATAAATAATGGTTAGTAATAATCTCCTCTGACCCCATATCTATGCCTTGGAGGCTCTGTGTAGAACTCTACAAAAAAGGGTTTCTTGAAATAACAGTTTTTCATCTGGATAATGTTTCTTCTACTGTATATTGGTGCATTCGATCCATATTAAAGAGGCTTATGGCAGACAGTACAGTAGGAATGTTCTGAAAAACTCTGTACCTTGTGTGAGAGGATGTTGGGTTCTTATACCACAGAGACGTCAGACCAAACCACAGTCTCTGGCCTGAGATCCAATATTCTGATGGGTTTTCTTCATTTTGGAAAGGGATTGTGTAACTCTGGGGTACAATCAAATGTACTTGGCATCCTATCGCAGATCACAGCTTTGTCTATGAAGAAAACAATTATGGGAAGCAAACATTGTAACTCCACAAAAATGTCAGGGAAGACAATCTGTAATGAGTCTCTTTTTGTTTATGGTGACAGTGTTTGTGCAAGAGCTGGACACAATCAAGATGCGACCCAGTTCCTGGAGCTTTTGTGTCTTCTTCTGTACTTGGACATGGGGACAAAGTATGGGCCTATCGCGGAGACGGAGAGCCTGGGAGGAAAAGGGGGAAGATGGTCCTAAAAAGTGCTCATACACCTTCCTGGTCCCTGAGCAGAAGATCACAGGGCCTATCTGTGCAAGTCGTGGACCCTCGCTTCCAGACAAAGATCGTGTAACCAGGATGGACATAGCAGATGTCCGTGAGCTGATGTCCAAGCAAAGACGCGAGATAGACACCCTGCGGATGGTGGTGGATGTGGATGGCAACATGGTGAATGAGATGAAACTTCTGCGGAAAGAGTCTCGTAACATGAATTCCCGTGTCACACAGCTCTACATGCAGCTTCTGCATGAGATCATTCGCAAGCGGGATAATTCGCTGGAGCTCGCACAACTTGAAGGCCGCATCCTCAATGCCACAGCAGAGGCATTGCGGCTCTCAGTCCGCTACAGGGATCTTGAGGCCCGATTTGCCTCTCTTGCTGCTGTAGTCAATAACCAGTCTGTTCTGATTGGTGCTCTGGAAGAGAGGTGCCTACGGGTTTATGGGAATCACAGGCAGGAACCACTTCCCCCACCGCTTGTTCAGGTAGTTCCAGAGAACATTCCAGTGCATGTGCCCCGCTTTTCCAATGAGATCCCGAGGGTCCACAGCCGGGCTTTCCCCAGGGAGAGGGGATCCAGAGCAGAACCAGAACCCACTACAAGTACCCTGGAACTCAAGCGACCACCGACTGGCAACTTCAGCTCTGAAGGTAAGTGAGAATCAGTCTCTAACCAATAATCAATCATAAGTGGGCAATATCCAGTCTTTGAAAACAAAAGATGACTCAAAGGTTCTTTGGATGGTTAAGGGTTCTAGCACCCTCCAGAGGGTCTACTTTGTCTGAAAGGAAGGAGGGTTCATTCTACCTTTAAAGATTAGTGCAGCGATGCAGAAATGAAGAAGGGTGCAAGATGGAAATATTATTGTCAGACTGTATATTAGAAGTGTGCATTTTTACTCTAATGCAGGCGGGAATGAGTGGATGGGAAAATATTAGATGTGGCACTGCATAATGCACTTAATGTGTTCACTTGTTCATCATCAGAAAATTAATTATTCTCGTCAAGGTTGCTGTCCATCCATGCATTATCTACTGTATACCGCTTATCCGTCAGGGTTGTGGGGGAAGCTGAGGCCAATCCCAGCTGACTTCAGGCTTGACACCCTGGACAGGTCACCAAGCTATCGCAGGGCTAACATAGAGATGAACAACCATTCACATCTATGGGCAATTTAGAGTAGCCAGTTAACCTCATCCACACATCTTTGGACTGTGGGAGGAAACCGGAGCACCCAGAGGAAACACACACATCATGGGGAGAATATGCAACCTCCACACAGAAAGGCCCCAGTTGGCTGCAAGGTCTGAACCCAGAACCTTCTTGCTGTGAAGCAACAGTGCTAGGGGTTGCTGTCGTTTAACTTCATTTCCTTATATTTTGGGATATAATCCATCTATGAGAGGTGGCACGGTGGTGTAGTGGCCTCACAGCTGATGGGGGCCTTTCTGTATGGAGTTTGCATGTTCTCCCTGTGTCTGTGTGGGTTTCTTCTGGGTGCTCTGGTTCCCCCACAGTCCAAAGACATGCAGTTAGGTTAACTGGCTACTTTAAATTGCCCATTTGTGCGTATGAATAGTTGAGAGGAGAAAACCTCTATAATAATCCACTAGAAGGCAACGGGAAATCGCTACTTTAATTCTTCCCTAGAAACTTTGATGGCTGAAGTCATCAGAGCTGCCACGTCACTGTAGTGATATGCTAAGTAGAGAAAGAATCCATCTATGTTCATTAGAAAATATTGTGGATGAATACAACCAAACAACATGAACAAAAATAATTTTAAAAGTGGATGGCTTTTTCTGCAGAATTGACCAACATTGGTAAAAAGGTGTCTGTGGAGGGGAGGGGAAATATACTGGCTAGAATTTCTTTTGGATCTGGTGGAAGTGGGATTACAAAAAACAGTCCAGATCTTTTGCACACCTTTTGCAGTTCCAGTCATGAAATTAGAGTCTGTACAAATGTCAGCTTCTTGGCCTGAAAATCAGACTTTGCACATTTTTAGATATATTTCAGTTTCTGCTTTCTTTCAGTCCAGCAGACCACAAACTATGTGACAGCCATGCTACTTCAGCTTGCAAGATATTTTACCAACCAGTCAGCACAATTTTTAATGCAACGAAACCACAAGTAGGAAGTGCCCATGTTTGTTTTTACTCTCTACCTGTCTTCTGTTCACCCACCAGATGATGAATTTAACTTTAAGAAATGTAATTACCTACATGGTCAGCCTCATCAGAAACTCCTTTTAAAGCTTTTTCAACATTGTCACATACAGTATATGCTTGTACACATATATTCCTAATGAGCAAGTCAGAGGAATAGCAGCGAAGAAAAACTTCCTGAGATGACATGAGGAAGAAACCTTGAGAGGAACCAGATTCAAAAGGGAACCCATCCTCTTCTGGGTGACACCAGATAGTGTGATTATAAACCATCCAAAAACACCTAGGACAATAGTACACTGTTACATCAAACAGTACCAAGCACGTTGAAAGGATGTTTCTTATGAATATCTTAGTCTTTATGATTACAGCAGAAGTTCTTGGGTACAAATCAAAAGTATCCTGATGAGATTATCCACTGAAGCAAGGGTGAATAAACTTTTTTTGGGAAGTGTATTCTTTATGGTATCCAAGTAGGAACTATATAATTATGTATTGAACTGGGTGTTTATTTGTTGTTGTATACTTCTTGATTTTGAGGTCCTTTCCGCGACTGCCTTCATGCTATGCAGGCTGGACACGCCACCAGTGGAATGTACCTTCTTAAACCAGATGGGAGTGACAGGCCAACGCAAGCATGGTGTGAACAAGATGTGGACAATGGAGGATGGACCATCATCCAGAGAAGGAAGGATGGATCTGTTAACTTTTTCAGAAACTGGGAGAGTTATAAGGTGATGTGTAGCTCTAAGGCTCATCTCTTGCTCTGCATTTTGTCATTTCTGTTAAAGCCATATAAAAGGCAGCAGTTTGAAAAGATGCAGTCAGCTGGCATCATGTGATGATCCTTGCCTTCCCTGGTCGGTAGCTGTCATCTGATAGGAGAAACCTGTCTGGTGGGTGGGAATTGGCCATGAAAAAATTAGGGAGAAAATTCAAAGGGGCGTTATAAATACAGTGGGAAGCTATGCTACAGCATCCAGGGAGCAGTTGGGGGTTAGGTACCTTGCTCAAGGGCACTTCAGCCATGATACAGAGGGATGGAAATGTGCAGTTTATTCATTCAACTCCCCTCACGTTTTTCCTGCTGGTCCCGGGAATCAAACCGATGACCCTTTGGGCCAAAGGCTGCTTCTCTAACCTCCAGGCCAGGGCTGCTCCCATGGACTTTTTTTAAAAACTGAAATTAATATCAGTTAGTGCCTTATTAACACCATATTAATGCTATATTTTCATTTTAAAGCCAATATGCCTTTTTGCCTGAAAGCATCATTCAGTCTCTGGAAATTTGCTAGTCATCTGCATACATAGTTTGATGATGAATGAATCAGAAGTAAATTATTTTTGTAAATACCCATCATTTACCATTAGCTTTAATTTGGTCTTCAATGCTAGTTTGCCCTAGAATTAGCAAATAAATCATGCTAACAGATGACGAAATGGCAGGATTCTTGCTAGTTTGTTTTTCTACATTGATTAACCTGCTAAGCTGAAATGATTGGATGCTAAACTGAAGCTATTCAATTGTATAGGATATGGTCATTGGGTGGATGACAGAAGAGACCTTCGTAATTTGTAATATTTGTTTTGAATGTCTGAATAAGTAAGGTTTTTTTCTGGAATTGCAATTAAGTAAGGGTACATGTAGTCATTTTCAATAATTCTTAAGTAATGTATAAATATGCCAAAATAGTATAGTAGCGAAGCACAATTACTCAAGTACTTTCCAACGCTGGCTCCAATATTCCATATCCCAAAGTAAAGTAGCTTCACTTTTACAATTTGCCAAGAAACAGAAGGCAGCAAAGCAGGAAGTCACACTCTGTGCCAAACCTCTTTATGCTCTTTCCAGACTGTGGGTTCTTTTGCATGGGACTCTCTAAGGAATAGATGCATGCTGTCCAGGCTGTCATGGGTGATTGAGGGTACTTTCAACTTTGCCAGAAATGTGATGCCCCGTTATTTCTACCTAATGCCGACTCTCAGCACACTTCTGTCTTGTCTCCCACACAGCCACACATGCAAGTGAAAGATGACTCTCGAAACCTCAAGACATTTGTCATGATTCCAGGTCCTAATGGAAAGCCTCATTCTGAACCAATAGGTTTATGTTACTTCTCTCTCTTCAGGAAATCCATTTGGCCGCAAATTGCGCTCACTTGCGTAAATCGCTCACAAATGACATAGTTGCTGTCCAATATTTGTATGTGGTGAAATGCAATTTAAGCGGCCTGAGATGTCAGCATTTTTCATATCAGATTTTTGTTTAGACGAATCAAATGTAGCGTTCATCAGGGAAATCTAGACGTCTGCACGCATTTTCATGCAACTATTTCAAGACTTTCCCAATTTCTTCTTTTACAGCAGGTTAATGAAAAGTTGCTCGGGCCTATTAAAGAGTAACAAGCTTCCATTAACATTTTGAACCAATGTAGTAAAGTACAACTCAAAATAACATCACATTTCTTTTCATTCCACTCCAGCAAGGTTTTGGCAACATAGATGGCGAGTACTGGCTGGGTCTGGAGAATATTTACAATTTAGGCAAGCAGGGAGATTACAAGTTGCTGGTGGAGCTTCAGGACTGGATGGAAAAGAAAGTGTATGCAGCCTATAGCAGCTTCCATCTGGAGCCTGAGAGCGAATCGTACCGCCTGCGTCTGGGCACTTACCAAGGCAATGCTGGGGATTCTTTAACCAGTCATAATGGCAAACAGTTCACCACGTTGGATCGGGATAAGGATGCCTTCTCAGGTTGTTATTGATTCTGACATATAAGTGCATCAGTGATGGCTGGTCTTGATATCAGATATTAGATTTCAGCTTCCTATCTATCAATAACTATAAGTGTTGAGCAATACGTTATATCACAAGGTCTCATCAATGATGTAATGAAAGAATGATGTTGGGAAAACTATTGCATGGAAACACCTAACCACATTTTTCTAGCTTGTAATGCTCTACTGGTTTCATGCCATGGTTCCTGGGAAAGAAACAAAAATTTTACATAGACTCAACACCATCCTGTCTTATCCCAGCCACCACTGGTGGACTCTATGCTCCAGTACAAAGTACAAACTGCCTTCCTCATTTCATCCTCTCTTTGTCCTGTCTAACTTCACTACAGGAAACTGTGCTCACTTCCATAAAGGTGGCTGGTGGTACAATGCATGCGGCCAGACCAATCTCAATGGCGTGTGGTACTCTGGTGGCGTGTATCGCAACAAGTTCCAAGACGGCATCTTCTGGGCAGAATATGGAGGAGGCTTCTACTCTATGAAAGCTGTACGCATGATGATCAGACCTATTGACTGAAGCGGAAACAAAGCCGAAACCTGAATATAGTTTAACACCTCCATCTTTGTGCATATTCAGTGGCAAAACTGGAATGTTAGAAGAGCTGGGAGAGAATTCTCAATTCCACATTCAAGTAGCTAAAATCAGAATCAGCTTCCAGAGCCCGGATCTTTGGAGGGTTCCCTTGCACACAAGGCATTTATACAAACTGCGTTATGATTAGACAAGCCATTTTATGGTTGTATTTCTCCATGGGGGACACTGCTAAAATGCCATTGTGGTTTCATGTGTTGTGTATTTAATTGTATTTCTTTAATTATCCTTCCACTTTTCCTGCTAGGGGTTGTGGTAATAGACATTGTCACAAAGGTTTAGATTTGGATTTGTATCCCTGGTCACACATTCCAGCTCCTCCATGTTGATCCACAGATATTCCCATCCAACTGTGATATAATCTTTCTGGCAAGTCTTGGTTCTGCCCCAAGGTCTCCGTCCAGTGAGATATGACTGGTACAGCTCTAGCAGGAGCCTTGTAAGGTACCAAAACTCCCTGAACTGATTCCTTAGACTCTTTCTCTACCAACAGTGTGAGAGTCCAATTGACTCTCCAATTGACCAGTTTCCATTGCAAGGGTCTTGACCATCTAAGGGTGCTTTCACATAGACAGTGGTTAGTCAAGTTGAATTGAAACTTGGGTACACATCCTCTGTTGGCGTGGTTCTTTAAGCAAGTGAGTTCCCAGCAATCACACTTGGGTGTGTCCCAAAACAACCAGTACGAGAGTGTTTGAGTGAGATCGTCTCAGTCTGCATCCAAGTGAACTCAAGTGTGCTTTGGTTGACATGAACAAGCGATTCAGCTCTGAATTGACCTGACTGTAGGAACTGACTCAAACATGCTATGTGTTTTGGACTGGTATTGTACCCTACTCTATCCTTCCTTTCACAGGTGGTATACTTGTGAAATCTAAAGACTAAAAGAAAGGACTGTATCTGGTGAACCAAAATACGCCAAATCTGACAAAAATACAGCATAAGGACGCTATAAATCCAAATTGGTGACCATTGAGAAGACCTTGACGAAACCTATCTTCAAAGTTGGTCATAAATACAATATGTAGATAACAACTTCAGCTTCAGAAAGAGATTTGGAAGCTGCAAGATGGTAAATGTTCTTCAGTCATGCATGTCAAATTCAGAAGGAGAGCAGGAGAGATTATCCAGATCTGTTCTCAGTTTAGGTTACTCTGTATCTGCTGAATAAATATCACTTTCAGTGATGATGTACATAACAGTTAATATATTATTTCTTCTCACGTTAAGCAACTCAGCCTACTTTATGACTGCCTGGCGTTGCATTCTAGACTTCCATGGTTTATTCAGGTCCAGGCGAACTCTGATGAAGTCAGAGTTCTGTGGAAAAAAAACCCCCACCTCTTTGTGCAATTAGTTTAAATCAAATCCAGTCCTGGATGTTTTGGCCGTCTAAAAAAAAAAAGGCACACTAGTCGAAAAAGAAGAGAAAAATATGGCCTAATTTTGGTTGTCTTTTGAGATTTGAAGGAAGAAAAAAAAAAACAAAAAACAAAAGGAAACTGCAGACCAAGCAAAGGGCCTCTGAGGGGTACGAGCACAGACAATGAGAAACAGATTTCTCAAAACCCAAACAGAACTCGGAGAAAAAAAATCAGGAAAGTGATGAGAGTTGGTGGAGGTGGGGGACGATTGGTTAAAAAAGGAATGAAATCAAACTTTGCTGAAGGTTATTATTTTTTTTTATCCTGTTCTAAAATACAAAGACGTTCACATTCTTTCCAGGAGAAAGCACAATGAAGGTTGTGTTTGATCTCAGGAGTCATGGTAATCCCAAGCAAGGTCTAAACCACCCTGGAGACCAATTCATGGACCGCAAGGACTAAAAGGAGCCCTGGCGTCAAAATATTATGCATCCCTGACCTCAAATCGGCTGTCAGGAGTATCATGTTGCTAGAACCTTCGATAGGGAAAATAAAGTACTCCTGGATACTGATCAGTGTGGTGGATCACTATGTGAATATATTTAGCTTATTCATACATATACATGACCTGTAGGTCTGTCGAAAACATCACTCAACACCACGGAGTTAGTTAATATCTCTGTGCTGACAGAATGTGGAACTGGCTCCTGAATTTTTTCGGTCTTTATTTAAAGCTCTTCTATGAAGCAGAACATTCTGTGGTAAAATATTTTAGCGGGCTTACATTTTATGGGGTGTTTGTAAGACACTTTTGTCTGGAAATAACACGGATTTTCTTTCTTTTTTTGAAATGGAAAGCGTTCTATCATTCCTGACACAGCATGCCATGTGCCAATTTGTCAAGATCACATTACTCATTAAAACAATGATCTTCAAATTGCAGCTTTTGTAGTCATGTTTCCATAATTGATCATAACTAAGGTTTAAAGTTAATCAGCTCTGAATAGCGAGAAATATAGTTTTTTTTTTTTAATGGTGAAATGTTATTGCTGACCTTATAGTGACCAATCTGACTGCAAACTACACACTTGTCATGTTAAACGTAGCCGAGTTTAACAGAAAAACAGCTGGGAACTGAGTCACACACACACAGTAATTTAAACTTTAAACACTTTTATAGAGAGGTTTATTGCTACATAAACATGTTTAAAACAGTTCCCTGAAAGTTTCAGAGAAAAGCAATTACTCCGGATATAGAAAATGGACTGTGACCTTAACAGGGTCATACAAAATGCAGAATTAATCATTTTGAATTAGCTCAAATTAGCCATGCCCACAGAATGAATCTCATGATTAAATATGTAAGTGTTGATGTTGATGTGGTGAGGTTTTCTCTAAGGAGACATTTACACCAATTGGCCATAATATTATGATGACCGACAAATGAAGTGAATAACGCTGATTACTATCCATACAGAACACTTTTTCGATGGAATAAAAATGTGTTCTATTCCCCTCGAGTGGGTTTCATTCATTTGGTTCGATAGCATGCAATATTGTTAGCATATCGCTTATACATCACTCTACCCAGTGGAGAATGAGTGCTGAATATGGTTTACGATATTGCATGGTTGTCAAGACAACATGATGTCACACATCAGAGACATAAATGGGATCATGACACCCATGATCGAGATGCTGACCTCTTCTGCTCCTCGGACCTGCCTGATCCATCCTGGTGCCCTGTGTCTGGTTGGAGTCACATCACATCACTCCTGTGGAGGACGGCCCCATATGGACTGTTGAAAGTCACACTTGGAAGATGCTCTGGACACTTACAGTAATGCTTTTATGGCTGAGGACTACAGTTGGCTTGCTAACTTTAAGACTGCAGTTGTCATGAACAGTTTTGCACTCAAGTTCCCATCAATGAAGAGTTCTAACATCAACAAAACAGACTTCATGTTAAAACTGTTAAAAATATTATAATCACATTGTCTGTTATCACTCAAATGAGGATGGGTTCCCTTTTGAGTCTGGTTCCTCTTGAGGTTTCTTCCTCATGTCATCTGAGAGAGTTTCTCCCTTCTCACTGCTGCCACAGGCATGCTCACTGGGGATAGATTAGGGATAAAATTAGCTCATGTTTAAAGTCATTAAAATTCTGTAAAGCTGCTTTGCAACAATGTCTGTTGTTAAAAGCGCTATAAAAAATAAACTTGACATAAAACTTTCATGCTAGCGAGCAACTGTAACATGTAAACCAACATGGCTCCCAGGTTTGCTTTTTAAAATATGGAAGAATTTGAGAGAATTTTGAAAGAGAAAGATGCGTTGAACACCCAAAAGGAATGTGTATGTATAATAATAATAATAATAATAATAATAATAATAATAATAATATATTGACTGGCTTTTTTCATGATATATCAGATATATTCCATTCAGCTACTCATCTTCGACTTGTTCAGTATCATGCTAGCTGAATGGAATGTATCTGATATACCACTCAGCACCAGCCAATATTTTTTATTTATCTCATTACAATGGCACTTGTCAAGGGGTGGGATATATTATTATTAGGCAGCAAGAAAACAGTCAGTTCTTGAAGTTGATGTGTTGGAAGCAGATAAAATGCGCAAGCGTAAAGATCTGAGTGACTTTGACAAGGGCCAAATTGTGATGACAAGATGACTGGGTCTGAGCATCTCCAAAATGGCACATCTTGTGGGGTGTTCCCGGTATGCAGTGGTTAGTACCGAACA
>JAPFFA010000001.1:58181215-58192630 GCA_026153275.1 Sciades herzbergii | reverse complement strand
TTCCACATCATTGCATTCCGTTTTTATTTACAATTTGTACTTTGTCCCAACTTTTTTGGAATCGGGGTTGTATTAGATAGAACGAGTGCATTAACATAAACGTATGATTTGCAGTAGTGCTAAGGTCAATGTTGCTGTTTGAGAAAACGAATCAACACCAGAATCCAATCCAGATTCTGACCAATCAGAATCCAGAAATCTACTGCTGAGACTATCTCTAATGTCTGTATGGCTCATGAACAGTAATATAAGTAAGACAAACACGTCAGAGTTGTGCGGCATGAGGTGACACTTGCGAAAGAAACGTCCTGTGCAACAAAAAGTGTCAGTGCACACTATCATGTGAGACGGAGTCTTGACATTCCGAGTTCCCTGAGCAGAGCTGGAGAGTCGGGAGGCAGATGATCCTTGCCAAGCACTGCAGGGGGTTTGGAGAGTGATCCTGCCTACCACCCGGGACGGTTATTAGAGAAAACACAGAGGCGTGTTAGAATAGAACACTTGGCCCTTTCTGTGCAACTGTACGCCTGTTTCGCCCTCTGTGTTTTTGTTTTGTGTGAGGCGAGCTGCAGATGTGGTCCGCTGGACTCTGTACGTACACTCGTAATTATGCCTTGGAATCTTCTGCGTCTAGGTGTGGAATGCGCAGGCTATTTTCTCCTCTACCTTGGCAATAATGCCCCCCTCTGAGCCGAGAGAGCAAGACAGAGAGAGAGAGAGAGAGAGAGAGAGAGAGAGACCCCCCTCGTTCTGTGCCACACACAGCGTGCCCACTGAATGGTAATGCTAATGCTAATGGGCAGAGTCGAAGTAATTTGGTCACATGTGCTCGTGCTGCTCCACTGCTAAAACCTCACATTCAAGTGCGGTGACTCAGGCAGTGATGCGTCACAAAGTTCCCTCAGCTGGCTTGCCTTTCACATTGAGGGCTGCACTAATGACTAGTTAGCAGACCTGCTCTTTTTTTTTCAGCTACATGTTTTCCGTTAATCCTGCCTTTGTTTTAGTTGTTTGCTTGGTTTTTTTTTTGTAATTTCATTTGTCTGTTTTGAATTACAGTTCGGTCGTCCCACCCACAAGACGATGTCTCAGTAGCACTCAGAGCTTCACCTCAGTGTAACCTTCGGCGTTCTTATTACCATGAGTTAATTATGAACAATAATGCATTTCAAATACAAGAAACGAAAGTCATTTTGAAGTCAAAGAAATGCTAGGAGCTAATAAAAAACCTGCACCTTTTCATCTGGGAGTGTGACCCCACCATTTTTCAACTCCGGTGTGGTGTGATGAAATGGAGTTCTTCTTCTTCTTCCTTGCCAGGTCCATGTGGACCCTATTGATCCACATGTCATATTAATTGGAGCATAGTTTTACGTCTTCCTGCTGCAACCCTCCCATTTCTGGGGTTGGGAAACAACCACTCACATCTATGGGCAATTTAGAGCAGCCAGTTAACCTAACTGCATGTCTTTGGACTATGGGGGAATCCAGAGTACCCGGAAGAAACTCACACAGACATGGGGAGAACATGCAAACTCCACACAGAAAGACCCCCGTCAGCCACTGGACTCAAACCTTCTTGCTGTGAGGCGACAGTGCTAACCACTACACTACCATGCCACCCTATTAAGTGGATAGGAAGTTATTGTTACTTTCAAATCATTCTGTGATTAAAGGAGGCATGTCAAAATATTTTCGAGACCGAATCGTTAAAGTGGAAGTATAATTTTACTGTGACATGCATTTTGGACATGGATTAAATAAACTTGTCATTTTGTTTGGCCCATAATCGTTCTTGTCCCCCAACACATCCCTGGATATTGTGGAGTGCAGTAGACCAAAAGTTCACTCCGACACCATTTAGTGCTTTACCCTGTAATGAAGTTATATTTCTTAGCTAAGTGATCTTTCTAAGAATGAAAAAAATAATAATATTGCTACATGCATGAAAACTGTAGTGAATATGTCTTTGCCACTGCACCAGATGAAGCCGATGTTCTGTTAATAGGAACTTTAAGGGCCTGGTGGGAGTAAAAGCATTTGTTTTGTTACAATTGACTTCAAATTGTTGTGCTTCACACATTCCTCGAGTGGAATGGTTTCGATCATAACCCATGCAATAGGCCTAACCACCATTTTCTGGTTCACAGCAAAACATTATTTCTTCCATATTGTGATTGCGAACTCGGTTGTCCATTTTTTTTTTGTTCGGCTGAACAGGAATATATCTGGAACTGATCTTCTGAGTGACATGTAATCACTCCATATTGTTGCAACTTATTATATTATATTGTATTCAATATCACTAACTTCCACCAGACTTCACCACAAAGGAGTTGCTTACATTACCCCCCTTCCCTCCCCCTTCCTTCGCCATTCCCATCACCCTCCACTTTTACCATTATGGGCCAGAAATTGATGGTGTGCTTCCAAGCTTTGGTTCCACACAAGCAGTTAGCCATCTGATTCCAAATCAAGACACTTAGCAATTCCTGCAATTATTTAATTTGCGAATTAGCTTGGTATAAAACTGCTTGGTGGAATAAATATCTGAGTAAGCTACATTCAAGAAAACCCACAGTGAGAACCTATCAAACATCAAAGTAATCTTTTGGTCTTGCTAAGCTAACTATACTGTGTACAGTGTTTTTGAAAGGATAACTGCAACATGTTTTGTAAACAGCTAACCATAGCACTAAAGTTATGTTCCAGTGAAGCCCAGATAGCCTACAAACATCAGGTCATTATTATTATTCGCTCATCCAGCCAACAGGTGATGAGTTTATGCCATCATGTGTTGTCTGTCATCTGTCTGGCGTCGTCCACATTTCACGAAAATCGCTTCTTCCCTCTCAATTCTTCACCGGTTTTTATTTTTTCTGGCATGAAGGTAGGGGTACCTAGGGTGCATGTAACTTCTACCCAGATTTGTTTTATTACAATTATTAATGAAGTTATGGACTAATTAAGCCTTAATGAACAGTTCAACAAAAATTGTTTCTTCTCAGTCAATTCCTCGCCATTTTGGATTCTTTCTGGCAAATAGGTCAGTATTCCTAGGGTGTATATAGCTTGTATATATAGCTTGTATATGGTGTATATAGTTTGCAACATTTATCGCGCAAGGTGGCCCACTTTAAATCATTCCTTCTGGACTAGACGGGGCCAGAGTGAGCTACGCCGTCATTGACGTTCTCATTCATAATGTACTGTACTTCTCAACCATGTAACATAAAATTACATTTCCATGCCCATATGATACACAGATTGATCTTAGGTTATCTTTATGAACCAAGTTCCTTTTTTGCTTAATCGCTTACCTTTTTTTTTTCTTTTTCAATGCAATGTTTAGCCAGATGACACACAAGATTCAAAACAGCCAGCAACTAGATCAATGTTCTGACTCATCTAAGAAGACATTCTTGGAAAGCAATATCAGGTTTGGTCCAATAGTAAGACTGCTAATCTGAAAGAAAGAACCGGGGGATCGTCTATTAGCCAGGAAGTTATTTCCATGAAAAATCATTGATCAATGAAGTAATAAATCAAATTAAATATTGCAGCTGTTGGAGCTAGTCTGAGGGGAAATGACTATTTTACTGGCGATTGCAACAAACTAAACAGGAGCTGTATCACTAACAGGAATACGAGTAAAACTCGGTATCCGCTGTATTGTAATCATCTCTAATGTGTGTAGATGCTGAAAGACTTGGAGGGTAAAATGTAAACAGTTAGAAATGTCTGCTGGATCTCTGGTTCTCTGGTACCCTTATCACAGTTTATGAGTGGAAAACAGTGGCAGTGCCAGAGTCCTCACTGAAGCGTTCAGCTTTATGATCAGATTTCTGATCTAAGAATTTGGCAGCACTCCACCTGGAGAACATGGCGAAACCTTTCTCTTTGGCCTCGCTTTTGTCCCAGCGTGTTATATAGATGTTTAAACTAACTAACACAAAAATAGATAGGGAGGGAAAGAATAATACAAGGAACTTATCTTGTGGTGAATATTGCCTCAGTTGGGAGTGCCTGTTTTAGAGCTGTTGTTGTTTTTCCTGGACCAGGAGTGAATACTCCCGAGATAAGTCACGAAGAGTGTGGAGTTTCGCTTGCACTTCCAGGATACTGACTTTTATATTTGCTCACAGGGATTTGGACCATATTTCCAGTTTTCTTCCTGGACTTCCACCAGTGTAGCAGTTTAAATGGGGAAAACCCATTTATTCAGACCGAAGCCACCTGCCAGACTTCAAACAATAGGGCCTCCAAATATTTATCTCAATTTCTGATAGCCTAGTAAATAATAATTTTACAAACTGCTCATACAAATGTACTTTATCTCTAATCATTTGGAAAGGTTGTGTAGCATGCATGACTTAAAGTGACACAGGTTGATGTGCTGGTTAAGGAATCATCTAATCCACTCCCCTCTCTGAATTGTTTCAGCTGCTACCCATCCCCATAGTTGGTATGCATCCTCTTGTTTCAACACATTTTATTTCCTAATGCGGGACGTCCTAACCACGTGCTAGTCTGTTTACAAACCTCTCGCTCAGCAGCCAGTTCGGAAAAGTCATGTGAGGTCATGTGTGGGTCAGAGGTCGTGACAGCGGAGCCACAGCAAACATGGCAGATCACAAAGATCGAGCAAAGACTCCTCAATTGAGACAAATTGAAATATTTAGAAAAATATTTTTATCAAAATAAAAATCAAGAATTGAAATATTTCAAAGCTAAATGCACCTGTGAGCTTGAAGGCTCTCGAGTGCTCACTTCTGTGTCAGAGGCCATCGGTTCCACCATGTTTCCTGCAACCTCGCTCATTATAATATTATAATGAGGATAAACTTCTGCTGTTTCCATACCCAAGTGTAAACATTAGCGCACTGTTTTTCCAGCCCATTCTCCTTCACAGGCACGAGGCAGCGGGCAATACAGCATGTGATTCAAGTACCTAGGGGTTATTCTATCTCCACAGGGTACTATTCATCTTTTTAATACATTGACCGGTGTCACTTTAAACAAGGTCCAGTGATCTGTAAGGTTCTCTTTCAGGATCCCAACCTTGAATTCATGAAACTGCCTCAACCATGCTGTTTGCAAACATCTTGAACTCTATGGCCAAAGTCCATGTGGACAGCTGACCATCACACCCATATGTGCCTGTTTTAAAACCACAAGAATTAACAGTGAGTTGGTCCCCCCTTTGCTGTTATAATGACCGCCATTCTTCTTGGAAGGCTTTCAACTAGATTAGATTGTGGCTGTGGGGATTTGTGATCATTCAACCACAAGATCATTAGTGAGATCAGGGGTTGATCTGGACACCTGAGCTCACTAATCATGTAGATCATGTTGGGTGAAGAGGCCTGGGGTGCAGTCAGCATTCCAGTTCATCCCAAAGGTGTTCAGTAGGGTTGAAGTCAGGGCTTTGGGCAGGACACTCAAGTTCTTCCACTCCAACCTTGGAAAACGATACCTTCATGGACCTTGCTTTGTGCACAGAGGCATTGTCGTGCTGGAACATGTTTGGGCCTCTTAGTTCCAGTGAAAGGAAACTGGAATACTCCAGAACACAAGAACATCCTATACAATTGTGTGCTTCCAGTATTGTGGTAGCAGTTTGAAGAAGAATCACATGGCTGTGATGGTCAAGGTTTTACACACTTTTGGCCATGGAGGGTATCTACCAAGCCACATAATCCACTCGAACTGCAGTAGTATGGAGTGATATTCTAATTAATCTTCTTCACCTTCACCACCCAAACCCTTCCTAATGCCTTGTCTTGTATCAAGTGTTAGTACAATCAAGCATTTGCAGAGAATCAAATCCATATGGGGGTAGCTGGTCCATTTGGGGTAGTCAGTGCTCTCTCTCCAACCTCAACAGATCTGGCCAGACCTTGTTTTAGCTTTGGAAAGCTGTTACAGCACAGAGCTTGGGGACAAGAAAGGAGAACTGGAAGACTCATAATAAGTGTAGAGGAGGAATTGTGATTAGCAATATGTGATACCAAGTCTCATCCCTGCTCCCTTAGCTGGCCCTGTATCCAATCAGGGGCCAATTTGCAGGGTGTCCCTTATTGCAGCAGATTTTTCCTATGCACAGTTGGGTAGGATCATGGGGTGGTGATGCTGCTGCTCTTGATCCCTATTCTTGTGAATTCAGACCTCATACCAAAGGGCAAAGAGATGATTCTGTTTCTCCAGTGTCAGCTCCTGGAACTGAAACAAAACCGAGCTTGCGGCTTTCCATCTCATTCTGCTCTTCAGCTATTCAGCATCATGTGAACACAGAGCCACAGACACAACTCACTTCCAAGAAAGAGACAGATAGATGACATAAATACAAACCAAGAAAGATGACATAAATGAGAACCTTGAAACAAGGGTTAGTTGTACTTCATCTGCCCTCCCTTACCCTTCTCCCTTCAGTTGACGATCCATACTCAACCACACCCCATGTTACACATCCAATTTGCTGTTTCTGCCATACCGTATTTTGGCATCTCAGCCTGGACTGATGAGACAGCATTTCTTATTCTGACACATTGAACTATAATCACAAAGTGGCTGAGAATTATCTGATGCACAGAATTAGCGGAAATGCTGCATCATGCTGTGCATGAGGTTCCAGTTTTGGGAAATGAAAACCACCGGTAGAGGTTATACAGAGGTAGGCACACAGTCAGAAGGAAGTAAGCCAAACAGCTGTCTAGCTTTGCCAACTGTGTCATGTAATTTAAAATATTACGGTCGATGATATCCGACTATGCAAAATAATTACAAAGCAAGCTTGGCATCGTGTTTTAAGGTCTTCACATCTCTCAGGTCAGCTCCTAGCAATGCTCTTCTGTGTGGACAAGTTGACCTGCTCCAGAACAGATCAGATCTCCTCACAGCTGGAGAGTCCAGCTGGCTCTCAGGTGGCATAAGGGAGATTCCACGACCATTGTGGTGTCATTTAGCTCTTGTACCTCTTAGAAATTAAAGTTTATTTTTATATTGTTTAAAAATGTAACCTAAAAAGACACACGTTTAACCAGTGAAAGGTGGTAACCCAGTTCAGGCAACAATAATTGATTTTTTTTTAAATAATTTTTTGAGTCTTAAATAACTTTTATTTTTAAGTTTGTTGGTATAGAATAAGCGAATTCGTAAAATGTTGCTATCTGGCATCCATGCTAATGTCATGAGGACAGTAAGGGCATTCTAATGATTTACTTTAATGACGCTTTCACCAGTCAATATCAAACTATCATTGAAAATGATGTAAACCAAATGACAATGACTTTTCATCTTCAGAGGCTGCAATGTCTTATTGAACTTGTTTCTTGTGGACTCTTCCAAACATTACGTAGTGGTGAATATGTTCAAGCAACAGGATTAAGTGGATATTGTGGGATTCAAATGTACATTGTTTATAACCAAGCAGGCTTCAAACATAAGGAATAACAGTAAGAAATATCGACAGACAGGGAGTATTGTCTTCTTGCAATGATGCTACATTTATCGATTAATAAAGCCAGATGGTGTTGAAATGTCGACTTTTTGTTTCACAACAGCAAACATTTGTGGGAAATAATTCTTCAGAATGAAGAGTTAGCAAATAGACGGACATTACCACGACAGCATGACCCAGATGAACTCAGCTGCCTTGTTCCCATGCAGTTTCGTGCTTTGAACCCATCAATCCCCCTGTATCCCAATCCACAAAGCAGCTGCGTTGAGGGTAAGAAATGATTAACAGTTGCATTTCATTTGGGACATGATGCATGGTTTGGTATTTACACTACTAAGTACTTATGACAACCTTTAAAGCAATGGACTTGGACCATAATATATTGCTGACCCATATGTTGCTGATACTTGATCCATATACGGAGTTCTTCTGGTACTGGCCTTCTTACAGTACCCTCCAAAGGTGGTAGGTGTAACTGAATACAAGTACATTATTCAATACAAATACAGATAAGTAATGTCTGTGATTTTTTAAAATCATTGTTACAACCCCAAATCAGAAAATGTTGGGAAGGTTTATTAGCATTGAAATTAAAACTGAAAACAATGATTTGTAAATAACCTTTGACCTGTATTGCACTCAAAACAAGACAACAAGCACATTATTTGATGAGTTACCTCATGATTTTATTTTATTTTTTTCAAAATAAACGCATTTCAGTTTTGATTCTTGTAACACATTTCAAAAAAAGTTCAAGCATTCAAAATTCTCCACACATTCTCTATTGGGGACAGAGGGGACACACCCTCTTCTTCCACAGCTATGCCTTTGTAATGTGAGCAGAATGTGGTTTTGCATTGTCTTGTTGAAATCTCCCTGGAAAAGATGTCATCTTGAAGGCAGCATATATTACTCCAAAATCTCAGTGTACTTTTCTGCCATCACAGAAGTGTAAGTTAACTTTACCAAGGGCACTGACACAACCCCATACCATGACACACCCTGGCTTTTAGACTTGTTCCTGGTAACAGTCCTGGTGGATGGTCCTTTTTGTCTTTGGTCCGGAGCACACGGCGTCCATTTCTTCCAAATCAGACCCGGAATACTGATTTGTCTGGCCACAGTACACATTTCCACTGTGTGATGGTCTATCCCTGATGCCTCTGAGCCCAGAGAAGTCAACGGTGCTTCTGGACATGGTTAACATAAAGCTTCCTTTTTGCGCAGTAAAGTTTTAACTGCCGTTTGTAGATGTAACTCTGTATTGTAGCTTGATAAAGGTTTGCCAAAGTAATCCCGAGCCCATGTGATTCTATCAGCTGTAGATGAATGATGGTTCTTGATGCAGTGAGGGATCAGAGATCACGGGTGTTCAGATTAGGCTTGAGCCCTTTGCCCTTTACACACCGAAATTCCTCCAGATTCCTTGACTCAGTTAATGATATTATGCACCGTAGAGGATGAAATATCCAAATCCCTTCATATCTTTTTTTTTAAGGAACATTGTTTTTAAACATTTCAATATTTTTTTCATGCACCTGTTGACAATCTGGAGATCCTCAACTCATCTTTTCTTGTCAAAGACTAGGCCTTTCCTGGATACTGATTTTGTACCAAATCATGATTACAGTCACCCATTGACATCACCTGTTTCAAATTACATCATTATTTAGCTGTTTTACCTCATTACTCGCACTTAATTGCCCCTATCCCAACTTTTTTGGACTGTGTTGCAGGACAGAAACACAGGAATTGATGTATATTAACAAATGAAATGAAAGAACAAACATCTGCAATGAAATACAAGTCAAAGTAAATTTAGAAATCACCGCTTTCTTTTCTTATTTGGATTTTCCATACCATCCCAACTTCTTCTGATTTGGGGTTGTATGTAAATGCTTTCCTGAAAGGTTAATGAGGCATCTGGTTGAGATAAGAAGTGTGCATGAGGATTGGGGGTTTTGAGATATAAAACTTGCAGGAAGAACAAATGAATAAACACCATGTTCCATAGTTTCATAGTTCCATACTCACCAAACATGCGGTACTGAGTGATGCATTTAGTCTTCATCCTTGGTAACCACCTGGTCAGGGTCATAGTGGTTTCAGTTATGGTTTTAGTTGGTTTATATTTTGAGAACTACAACCAACTAAGTTTCACAGGCAGGTGCAACGAAAAAAAAAAAAGACTGTGTGGGTGGGATTAAAAATAGTCCTGCCCACTTTTCTAGAGAACTGGAGTGATGTAGTGGAGGTTTTGTTTGTTTGTTTTCTTCCATTCCATTCTATCCACCATTTCCATCAGCATGGTGGAAGGCCACACCCACTTCAGGTTTAAATTTGAATCCAGATATGTACACTTTTGTTTGTTGTTCTAGCATGCTATCCATTCTGTTGTTTTGTTTACGGTTATTATTGTTGGCCAGGTTCTTGCTTGAACTGATAATTGCATCATCAGTTTTTCTTTGGCTAATCAGACACAAAGGTATGCCACCACACTTGCTGGAGCACTTGGGGATTAGGTGCCTTGCTCAAGGGCACTTGATCCAATCTTGCTCATTCAGGGAATCAAACCAGCAACTTTTTGGTCCCAAAGCTGTTTCTCTAACGATTTGGCCATGGCATCCCCCTTAATGGTTATACAACATTTATTTTTCCCCCCTTTATTTGTCATAATTATACTACATCTCATCTTTTAATTATTTTAATTCATGGTTTTGTTACGCTTTTTACTTATTTTGCCCTTATTACGACTATGGAATTTGTAAAAAGATTAAGAACGGTGCTCTACGAATAAAACTTATTATTATTATTATTATTATTATACTTGTCCAGGATGTACCCTGCCTCTCGCCCATAGTGAGCTGGGATAGGCTCCAGCTTGCCTGCAACCCTGTAGAACAGGATAAGCGGCTACAGATAATGGATTATTAATATTATTATTATTATTCATATATTCTACTGTGCTGTCATTAAGGTGTGATCAGCTTTCTTTTTTTCTGAAATATCAAACTCGTCTCATGAAAAAGTTTTACGAATTTTCTGCCGAAGTGAATCGTATGTATTAGAGGAAACGCTGCATCATGCTGTGCGTAAACGCATGCGCCTCCTGTTCTGGGAAATGAAAACCGCTGGTCGAGGTTACACAGGGGTAGGCACACAGTTAGAAAGAAATACGCCAAGCAGCTGGTCACAGTAATAACCTAATAAAATGTAATCTTTTTTTTCTCTTTTCTTTTACAATGTGTTGTTTTGTTTATGTTTGAGAGCCAAGAACGAGTCTGACCCCTGCTGTGGCATGATCTTCCCATTTCAGTGTAAATGAACGCTACATGAGAAAAGGCCAGTCTGAGGTTGAAAGAGTCTCATTACACATCAAAGAATGGCAATAAGTATTGGTCAAAGTACCAAGAATAATTACAATATGAATACAGAAGAATGCATTGTCTATCATTTTATTTTATAACGATGGAATTTTAAATCCAGTTCTACTAAAGCAAAAAAAGTGTGAGTGCTAATCACAGTCATGCAGTACATCATGACTTCAAGTGTGGTATCTCTTTTATACAATGAGAAATTCATTTTGACTAAGTGACATTTTGGACACAATATGACAACATGTTCTGTTTATTTTTGCTCCACTTGTGGAAATAGATCCCGGACAAGCCACCCACATTTTCGCATGTTAGCTAGCTAGTTCACATTGACTTTACATCTCAGTAACATTAGCGTCCCTTCCTCCTTTTCATCTCCATCTGATGAGCTTTCACATTTTAAATCAAAAGTTACCTAGGAAGTATCACTTACCATATCATCTAATGATGTCACTAACGCTAATGTAGTAACTGTTTCGACCAAGGAAGTGGAATTTTACAACCACGATTCCAAAAAAGTTGGGACAAAGTACAAATTGTAAATAAAAATGGAATGCAATGATGTGGGAGTTTCAAAATTCC
>JAPFFA010000001.1:57655420-57665756 GCA_026153275.1 Sciades herzbergii | reverse complement strand
ACTTTTTTTACTCTGTATAAATTTTTTTCCCCCCCCCCCCCCCCCAATCTCCGAGGTCCATCGTTGCAAAGGAACCGTTAATGACCTCAGCGTGACAGATTTGATCTCTCAAATAACTTCGTCTCCATGTTGCACCGATGGACCAGGTGACGGGGGAGGGGCAATGGTAGATTTAACGATTAGTATGGCTAACGAGTGTGTGTGTGTGTGTGTGTCCGAGAGAGAGAGAGAGAGAGAGAGAGAGATGCTTTAGCTTTCACTTTTCACCCCAGCGGAGATCCCATAGATGACACGTCCACTCCCGTGTGTCCTTAACATCTCACACTTAAGTATCCAGGGGTGTCGTAAGTTTTCATCCCCCGTGTTTCCAGTTTGTAGCGATACAAAATGTAAGGCGAAACGCTCTTCGTTTTGAGCGACGTGCCATATTAAAGAGCTCGCTAATGAAGAAGTAACTTGTCGTTAGCGCTTTTTGTCACTAGCCGAGTTTTATGGCCTCAAGTTTACGAGCCCTGGTGGAATAACATCTCATCTCGTGTGTGTGTGTGTGTGTGTGTGTGTCCTACCGCCTCCCCACACACACACTTGACTGTTTCAATTCAATTACGCTCCGCAAGACGGTTTTAATTTAGAGCACAGAGGATCTGGAATTGATTCGTGAGCCAGATTAAAGCTTTTATTTTATCGGGCCAGATGTGGCCCGTGGGTCCTACGTTCGAGTCTGACACCCCTGATCTCGGAACTCCATGATTTGTCGATTAGGAATGAAAAGAGGAACGCGAAGTCTTTCCATCTCTGTGTGGAAGATTTACAGAGATGGATTAGTCCCAGCTGGAAAGTGTCACACATTGTTGTTGTTGACAGCTTTTGAGAAATTACCAGACCAGAACAGAAATAAAAAAATCACAGTCCGGAATTTTTATCGTAAGGGTGGAGCGATGTGACACAAAGATCATCGCAATTGTGGAAGGAATTTCTTTCTACTATACGCAATTTATAGGTTCGCTCACAAAGGTCATGTAAAAATGTTATAGATTTGGTGATTAATATTGTCATAAAGGCACAAGTTGAAGCATTTCTTAATTATTATATTAAAAATAAGTAATTTTAACATGACAGGAAAAATAAACGCGCTTTTGCAGTCAGTTTGTAATTATAAAAAAAAAAATTAATAATGTGACAATTTATCACGGTATTATCGACGACGTGCGACGATGGTGATATCGGTGCTGGGTTTTTTGTTTCTTTCCAGTCTTGCATTGGATTTTTACCGTCGCTGTCTCAAAGATCAACGGTTTTAATTTTATAAAACAGCCCCAGGTTATTATTAGACTGGTATAAATACATAAAGAGGCGAATGCTTGAAGACTCGGATGAGGTTCGTGGGGAAAACAAAACAAAAAAAAGCCCCCAAACGTCTGAGAAGGTCTTTGCTTTATGTGATGAAACTAGTCGTGGCGTGTAAAGATCAGAGGTCACGTTTACAGAGCCGGGGCGCTTAGTCATCTCGAGAAATCGTCTCGCGTTTGAGCAAAGGTTTACTCGTGACGACTGAACACGGCGAGTGTGAAGAAATGAGCCTGGAAGTGCAGCGCGCTGTCGAGCGTACGTTTACCCAGGCTAGTTTCCTGAACTTGCACGAACCAGTCAGGATGTAAACTGGGGTCACTGGATGCGAGTTATTTATTCGCAGGGTTCTCCAGATAACCTGAAGTAGCCGGATAAAGAAAAGCAGTAGGCGGCTCTGGAATTTGTGGCGCGAACGTGCCCGCCTGCCCCGCTAGAAAATTTTGAAATCTACATATGCGTCGCTTCCGGTCACGCTAGAACCGAATCGAAGACAATTTCGTAGTGGAATAATAGGATTTGCAGCGGAGACGATATAAATCGCTTGAATGTTGAAAACCAAGGTTTTTTTTGGGATCGAATAGCCGGGGCAGACCGTCCACATAGGCGGAGAAAACCACCGGTCGGTCACCGGCGCTTGCGGATACCTTTCTGTATTAGGTATACGATATTTTTTAATAATAAGAATAACTAACAAGAATTTACGCTAGCCGTGACGAACCGGGACGTCTGGTCAGCGTACCCTGTAGATCCGAAATGGTAAGGGTAGTATCTCACTGGACTGCGACTAGTTGGAGACACAACAGTTGCGATAAAATATGCGAATTGGCGACAATTTTCACTTGGAATCGCACTGAATTGATATTCGCAATTGTTGCGCCTCCAACTCGTCGCAGGCCGTCGCAGCCCGGCTTTCCCTTGGCAGGCAGGGAAGTCGAGAAAGCCTTACGGAAACCGACTTGAGAAGGGTTCGCGACGCATAAGCGGCTATTTTGCGAGAAACTTTGTCGCACAAATTTTTTGAACACGTTCGGAATTTCAGCGACGAACGAGCGACTCGTGCGAGGAACTCGAGAAGCCCCGCGAATGTTTCAAGACACTTTTGAAACTCTCTCGCGAATGACGTTCACAAGCTGTCGCAGCCCGGTGAGATACTGGTGATTTGAAAAAATATCCTGTTTTCATGGGTCATTCCGGATCAGTGATCCAGACCAGCACCAAAAGTCATAGCAGTGTGATTTGTGTTATTCAAGTACGTTTTTGGTTTCGTTAACCTTATATCGTGACCCGTATCGGCATATTGTATTATACTTTTCGGTTTTTCACCATGTTGAATGTAGTTAGTTTGGTCCACGGCGGTCTTCGCGAGGCTTGAAACGTGAAGTATCGGCGCCGCCATTTTGAAAACCGTTTAGACAGCGGCCAGATCGCCATATCGTTCCAATTTAGAATTAATTTCGAGATTCGCCAGGTTCATCAGCGATGGAGATTTATTCCATACGACTTCCAAGTCGAGAAGAGTTGGAAAGGCGACAGGATAAGGACGAGTCCGTCGCGCTGGTATTTACGTCGTTCCTGGTGCGCAATTAAAACGTAAAATAAAATAGCGATCAAAAACGCCTTCCGATATTTAATAAAATGAGAGTTTCAATTAAAAAAAAAAAAAATTGCGTTAAGCTGTCCTTTTAACTATAAAGCATCGCCACGGTCTTTTCATCAATTCGTTGAGTTAGAAATCTGCGTTTTTACGTTTCCAGCCGATTTTTCGCGATCCAAGCTGCGTCTGTTTGTTCAACTCGCGTTTAACAGTCCGACTTTTCAGAGTCGTTATTACGCGACGATCGAAAGCATCCGAGCGCGGTTACAAACCATCAGTGCTCACGTAAAACTCGTTTTCGGCCGTCGAAGGCGTCGGTGACGCCGTTCCCGCGCGTTACTCGTTAAACCGAGATCGTGGTCTGTCTTTTTACATCTGTGCTTGGTCACATGAAGTTTTGGATGAGGGCTGAGGTGAGCATGCGGCGTCACGGCTTGTGTTCTGTCTTTTAAAAAATAATAATAAAAAATCGGATCTGTCACGTATAAAGAATGAATCAAGTGGTTACTTTTTGATTCACTCACCGGCCACTTTATTACAAACATCCATCCATCCATCCACCTGCTGTTTGATGCAGTTCCTCAAACATCCGAATGGGAAAAATTGTGATCTCAAACTAAGTGCGACTTTCTTTCTTTCACTGTGGCATGAAAGTGTGTCATTGTTTTCACCCACAGTCTCTACACAGAATGGCGCGAAAAACAAAAAACATCAAGTGAATGGGAGAGCGACAGTTCTGTGGGTGGAAACAAACGCCTTGTTGATAAGAGCTGGTCAGAGGAAAATGGACAGATTCGTGGTTTGAGACTTCTTTTTGCCAGGAAGGAAGGATATAGTAACTCGTAGAATCACTCTTTACAACCGTGCTGAGCAGAAAAGCATCTCCGCATGCAACACGAAGAACACGTTCCTGTTAAAGTGGCCGGTTCGCATCGTGACAATCACTACGAACACGATAAGCTGCCGTGTCGTCTCGCGGCCGTCAAAAGAAGTCCCGTGCTCATACTCGCGTCCCTTCATGTCGTCACGGGCAGTTCTGAAAGAAAGAAGTGAGAAATCGTTCACTACTCGAGGACTATATAGTGAGCTCATTGGTGAAACGGGAAAAAAAAACGCTTTCGGACACTCGTCGGTCGCGCCGGTATTTACGCCGTTAAACCGTGCCAGATCAGTCGGCTGGCGGGTTTTTCAAAATAATAAACACGTGCATGTGCTTTTGTGATAAAAGCAGCAATGCATGATGGGATATATCGCATCGTCGTCCACCGCTTTTCGTGATGCGTCGTGGGATTCTTCGAGTGCACGACACACGGTGTAAATAATCCTCACGAAGGTTTCGGACAGCACTACAAAACTCGCGATCTAGGGAGCGATTTCGGACGCAGGTTGTTTTTAGAATCGGTTTTGTTTTTATTCTCCGTCACTGATGATGATGAACCATCCTAGAATTTGTAGACTTGCGTTCGTGAGAAAAAAAACCCGAAGTGACGACGACGTCACAAGGCGGACCGAAAAACGGCCGCCGATTTTAAATTCCTGAGCTTCGAGTCGCCCTCGAGCACCAGATCTGTGCAGCTGCTCATGCAGGCGTAAATATTTAACCATGTCTGTGCACGCACGGTCCGCCGTGCCGAGGCTCTGGGGGCCACACACACACACACACACGGATATATTTCACCAGTGAACTTGTTTGTTTATTTCAAACCTCTCTCACACACGCAGGCTAACTTCCTCTTCTCACACCCCACCCTCTCATCGGTTTCTCATTGTGGGTAACAAAACATGGCAGCGTGTTCTGCTCCCACGGACACTCATGACACGGCCACAAAGCCGCAGTGGCCGACTTATGGTGCTTGGATCACGGTCGTGTTCCGGCTCTCGGTCCATTTATTGTGACACTGAATGCGCTGAGGCCAGAATGGATGGAGGGGCCCTAAACGGGTGCTGGTGGGGGTAAGAAGGGGGCTCGTTAAACAGTCTCTCTCTCTCTCTCTCTCTCTCACTCTCTGTCGGCTCATTCGGATGCAGCACGGCCTCGTTTTTGGCAAGCGATGTGCTACTGTCTCGGCGAGAGCCACTGCATGAGAGAGCAACAGGAAGTGCTTTCATTCACTCAGCTGGGGACAGCAGCGATGGTGTGAATACGGATTGTGTGAGAGAGAGAGAGAGAGGGGCGCGGCAGTGATGGATTCGGTTTGTTTAGTCAAAATAGCAACATGGTGGGTCATGGGCTGTACGGTTTTATTTATTTTATAAATTTCTAATTTCTAAATCGTTCTGTCCGTTCACCCAAAACCAGTTTGCTCGTCTCGTATTTCGTGCACACTCGGAATTTAACGAGCTTTACGATGACGAAACGCAAACATAGACTCGCCGGTCGCTTTATTCGGACCGTCCATCCGTTCTCCAATCAGCTGCTTCATGAGCTTCAGTTCATGTTCCTGGGGTTTTCAGACACAACAAGGGTTTTGCGCAGAATGGTGCGAGAAACAAAAAACATCGAGTCAACAAACACCTCGTTGAGAAGACCGGGTCGAATCAAGAACGTGTTCCTATTAAAGTGGCCGGCGAGCGTGTTAGTTTAAAAAAAAAGTGTGAAGAAATTTGTCGGAGGACCAGGCGAGGTATTTATTTATTTTTTTTAATGAGCCGCTTAGGACATTTAGTCAAGGCGAGAAATGGAGGCATGTCGAGAACAGAGAAAGCGCTTGACGTACATACGAAGAGTTTTTTTTGATCTTCATGCGTTGAAGAGGATTGATTGAGGCGAAAGTGCGTTTTAAACGTGACGCATGTCCGTTTAAAGAGTGGTGTGTGTGTGTGAGAGAGAGTTTTTAGCTACTGTTTGGTGGTGAGTCGTGTGGTGAAGTGCTGTGTGACGCGGATTTGCTTTTCTTGTCGGTGTGTGCGAGTGAGTCATGCAGTGTGCTGCAGGTTAAGCGTGCTAGCTGAGGCAGCTAATGCGCCCGCCGTGTGACTCAGATTAAGAACAGGTCACCTGAGCTATCGGCCTTCCGGCGCGTCGGTTAGTCAGATTCCTACTGACGATGTGTGTGTGTGTGTGTGTCGTCTTCTCTCAGGCCCACACAGACTTTCTCCCCATCCCCCCATCGCACTCTGTCTACTTCAGCCCCCCCCCCCACACACACACACACACGGTGTCGAGAAAGCACTTTTCTTTTTATTTTTCCTTTCGTCCTTCTATCTCGTCTCACGTCTTTCTGACAGAAACAACTGGAAACCCCCCCCCTCCATCCCTCCTCTCTGTCGTGTCTCTGAGGAACGTGCGGAATGTACGCTGGCTCCTTCGGCATGCCAGGCATGTTCGAAAGGGGGAAAAAAAAATCTAAAAGGCGGGAAGGAAGACACGCCATGGCTTCAGGCCTGCGTCTGAGGGACAGACGTGACCGTCGAAGCAGCACTTCAGTTCAAACACATGCTAACAAAAAAAACGCTAATAAAAAATAACTACCGATAAGGAGTCATCACGGTGACGGGTTGTCGCACGGAAAAACTCGAGTAGGAAAAAGATGGCTGATTTTGTGTCAAGTTTGGATATTTTTTTTTTTCATTTTTAACGTAAGCTAATTATTCGAGAGCGATTGCGCGCTCAGTTAGCGCACGTAAAAGTGACCGAGGGACGTTTATCGCTTAACTAATAATAGAATAATAATAATAATAGCTAGTTTACTTGAAGATAGCTAGTTTCCAAGTTTGTAACACCGTCCTGTAGATCGCAAACTTGAATTCGTGTATTACAGTGGTAGCTCGGTTAACGACCGGCCCGGATAACGTACAATTCGGTTAACGAACAAAAAATCCGGAAAATTTTTCCCTCGAATAACGAACAACCGAGTTGTTACGTTTTTTTTTTAGCTATTCAATAAATAGCGGATTCAAAAAACCACCCGGATACAGCGTTGGTGGATCGTGCGGTGAACCATTTTGACGACAATGTGATGGGTCACTTCAGGAAAATTCTACAACGAAGGCAGAAACAGCTGACGCTAGATAGGTTTTTCACTCAAGAAAAAAGAAAAGCCACTTCTGAGGGTGATTCAGATGAAAAGAAAAAGGAAAAAAAAACAGAATGCGAGTGATTCAACTTGTAAACAGTAACTCTTGACTTAAGCAAAAGTAAATGATTGTTTTAATTTTTATTACAATTTGTGCTGTATTTCTACAATAAATACGTACGCATTCTTCTGTCGTTTAACTCTTTCCTTACCGCAAGCCGGTACCATCGGCTCAAAAAACCGACGAATTCGCCCGTAAGCGGATCAATAAACAAAACTATGGAAACCAGGAAGTACATGTATGATGAAAATTTGTTTACTGGTTTATTTGTAAAGCTTTTTCGTCATTTTTAGTGCATCGGCAACTCCAGGAAGTGATTGTGTGTGTGTATTTTTGGTAAACAACATATATTTACACAAAATCGTAAAAAAAATAGCGATATGTTTGATGCTTCGGAACGGATTAATTTATTTACACGATTTTTGTTTCGGTTAACGTACAATTCGAATAACGAACACTTCTCAGGAACGGATTATGTACGTTAACCGAGGGACCACTGTACTTTAAATTGTTCGCTAGCCGATCGCAGTTCAAGCCGTTTTGCTAGTCGTTAGCAGATGTGATGTTTATTAGCGGATAGCAAACGCATGCTAGTTCGCTAGCGGGGCTAGATAGCAGCAGCGCAAGCTAGTTTACTCATCGTTAGCAAATACTCAGTACTTTCGATGATGGTAGCTAGTATACTAGCAAGTAGCAAATGTGAGTTTGCTAATAGATTTAAAAAAAAAAAAACAGGTGGTTTGCGAATAGATTTAAAAACTGCGAGGTAGTTTGGAAGCAAATGTGAGGTAGTTTACTAATGGGTTAAAAACGTGAGGTGGTTTTGCTAATAGATTAAAAATCGTGAGGTAGTTTGCTAATGGATTTAAAAAGCCAAGGTAGTTTGCTAATGGATCAAGAAAGTGAAATCGTTTGCTTGCAAATGTGTGGTAGTTTACTGATGGGTTTTTTAAAAAAAACACGGCAGTTTGTAAATGGATTGCTTCCAAACTACCTCACAGTTTTCAATCTATTTACAAATTGCCTTGTGGTTTGTTTTTTTTAAATCCATTATCAAACTACCTCACATTTGCTTCCGAACTACCTCACAGTTTCCAAATGTGAGGTAGTTTACTAATGGGTTAAAAATGTGAGGTGGTTTTGCTAATAGATTAAAAACCGTGAGGTAGTTTGCTAACGGATTTAAAAACCAAGGTAGCTTGGTCATGGATTAAGAAACTGAGCTAGTTTGTTAGAAAATGTGTAGTTTACTAATAGGTTCAAAAAAACAAGCTAGTTTGCTAATACGTTAAAAACTGAAGTAGTTTGGAAGCAAATGTGAGGTAGTCTGCTAATGGATTTAAAAACTGAGGTGGTTTGCTAATAGATCGAGAAGGTGAGAGAGTTTGTTTGCAGACGTGTGGTAGTTTACTAATAGGTTTAAAAAAAAAACACATGTCAGTTTGTGAATAGATTGAAAGCCGTGTGGTAGTTTGGAAGCAAATGTGAGGTGGTTTGCTAATGGGTTGAAAATGTGAAGTAGTTTTGCTAATAGATGAGGTAGTTTGCTAATGGATTTAAAAACCACGGGAGTTTGCTAATGGGTTAAGAAACTGAGCTAGTTTGTTAGAAAATGTGAAGTAGTTTCCTAAAATGTTCCAAGTAGTTTGGAAGCAAATTTGAGGTAGTTTGCTAATGGATTTAAAAAAAAAAAAAAAACACAAGGCAGTTTGTAAATAGATTGAAAACGGTGAGATAGTTTGGAAGCAAATGTGAGGTAGTTTACTAATGGGTTAAAAAAAACAAGGTAGTTTGCTAATGGATCAAGAAAGTGAGATCGTTTGCTTGCAAATGTGTGGTAGTTTACTGATGGGTTTAAAAAAAACACGGCAGTTTGTAAATAGATTGCTTCCAAACTACCTCACAGTTTTCAATCTATTTACAAACTGCCTTGTTTTTTTTCTTTAAATCCATTATCAAACTACCTCATATTTGCTTCCAAACTACCTCACAATTTTCAAATGTGAGGTAGTTTACTAATGGGCTAAAAATGTGAGGTGGTTTTGCTAATAGATTTAAAAACCATGAGGTAGTTTGCTAATGGATTTAAAAACCAAGGTAGTTTGCTAATGGATTAAGAAACTGAGCTAGTTTGTTAGAAAATGTGTGGTAGTTTTGCTTTCAAACTACCTCACAGTTTTCAATCCATTTACAAACTGCCTTGTGTGTTTTTTTTTTTTTTAATCCATTAGCAAACTACCTCACATTTGCTTCCAAACTACCTCACAGTTTTCAAATGTGAGGTAGTTTACTAATGGGCTAAAAATGTGAGGTGGTTTTGCTAATAGATTTAAAAACCATGAGGTAGTTTGCTAACGGATTTAAAAACCAAGGTAGTTTGCTAATGGATTAAGAAACTGAGCTAGTTTGTTAGAAAATGTGAGGTAGTTTACTAATAGGTTTTAAAAAAAACAAGCTAGTTTGCTGATAGATTAAAAACTGAAGTAGTTTGGAAGCAAATGTGAGGTAGTTTACTCATAGATTTTAAAAACTGTGCAGTAGTTTGCTAATGGATTAAAAGAAAACCCGAGATAACTTGTTAGCAAATGTTAGGTAGTTTGCAAATAGATTAAAAAAGCAAGGTAGTTCACTAATAGATTAAAAAAACAACCACCATGGGATAGTTTCCTAGCAAATGTGAGGAAGTTCACTAAGTGGGTTAAAAACATGAGGCACTTTTAGTAATGTTTTTTTTTGTTTACTTCAGGTAGTTTAGAAATAGATTAAAAAACTGAGGTAGTTTGCTTGCAAAATTGAGGTAGTTTACTAGTAGATTAAAAAAACTGAGCTAGTTTGCTTGCAAACGTGAGCTAGGTTACTAATGGATTGAAAAAAAAACTGAGGTAGTTTGCTAATGGATTAAATAACTGAGGTAGTTTGTGAATATATTTAAAAAAAAACAACAACTGTGGAATAGTTTCCTAGCAAATGTGAGGAAGTTCACTAATTGGGTTAAAAACATGAGGCACTTTTAGTAATGCTTTTTTTGTTTACTTCAGGTAGTTTAGAAATGGATTAAAAAACTGAGGTAGTTTGCTTGCAAAATTGAGGTAGTTTACTAGTAGATTAAAAAACTGAGCTAGTTTGCTTGCAAACGTGAGCTAGTTTACTAATGGATTGAAAAAAAAACCTGAGGTAGTTTGCTAATGGATTAAATAACTGAGGTAGTTTGTGAATATATTTAAAAAAAACAACAACTGTGGAATAGTTTCCTAGCAAATGTGAGGAAGTTCATTAATCGGGTTAAAACACGAGGTAGTTTAGTAATAGTTTTTT
>JAPFFA010000001.1:56807096-56818481 GCA_026153275.1 Sciades herzbergii | reverse complement strand
TGCACAGTTCAAAAGCCAGCATCTGTGATGGTACGATGGTGCATTAGTGCACATGACATGGGTAGCTTGTACATCTGTGAAGGCATCACGTATATTCACGTTTCAGAGCAACATGCTGCCATCCAGACAAAATCTGTTTCAGCGAAGGCCTTCCTTCTTTCAGCAAGAAAATGCCAAACCACTTTCTGCACATATTAAACCTGCATGGGTCTGTAGTAAAAGAGTCCAGGTGCTAAACTGGCCTGCTGCAGTTCAGACCTGTCTCCCATTTGGCGCATTATGAAGCACAAAATACAACAAAGCAGACCCTGAACTGTTGAGCAACTGAAATTGTATCTCAGGCAAGTTTTCTTTCAAAACTACAGCAATTGGTCTCCTCAGTTCCCAAACGTTTACAGAGTGTTGTTAAAAATAGAGGTGATGCAACACAGTGGTAAACACGCCCCATCTCAACTTTTCTGAAATGTGTTACTGACATCAAATTTTTACAAAAGCATACATTTTTTAAAAACAATAAAATTTCTCACTTTCAACCTTTGATATGCTGTCTTTGTACTATCTTCAATGAAATACTGAGTTTCCATGATTTGCAAATTATCACATTGTGCTTTTTATGTAGTTTACACAGTGTCCCAAATTGATGGAAATGGGGTTGTACATAGATATAGAAGTTATTTTATGGATAAAAGGTATCACATAAAAGATGTAAACAACTTGAGAACATCTGGTTTGCACGATTTATGACCTGTTAGTTTGTTCGATTTGGCAAAATTATTCAAATAAAGTTTGTATTTGTGTATTTTTTTGTCACTGGCAACATTTCATTCAACAGCAATCCAGTTTGTAATAAACACACACGTCCGGTGTGTGAGCACGTTCCTAATTTTACATAGACGGCTGGTATGAGATTTTTTTTCCTCTCCGTTTGTTCTTGACAAACTTTCCTTTCGGGGTACATTTCACATCTCCGAGATAAACCTTTTGTTATTTTCCACAAAAGAAATCTGTACTGACAGTTCAGTTTTGAACAATAATGCAAATTATGACAAATTTTGACCAATAGCGATGCTTTGATGTACATTTCAGACCCAATTTATCCATAAAACATTAACTAAATGACTCCCACCCCTCCCCCCACATCACTGGCCATCTTCAACTCCTGATTCATCCATTCAACTCGAATAAACAGGAAGTGATTCAGTCTAACAATCTGTTTTTTTTTTTGTGGCTTATTCTATTAACTGTTATAAAATCAATTGGACTGAATAAAAAGTCTGTTTTCTGTATCATGTGAAATTTCAGGAATAAAATATATATTTTTTTATCCGTCCCAACATTCTTGTCAACTCTGTTAACACTTGTATAAAACCGCCTCAAATCCACAAAGACTTTTAATAATAATAATAATAATAATAATAATAATAATAATAATAATAATAATAATATGCATGACACCTGCACTGAGTGATGTCACTTCCTCTGGCGGGAAACTTCAGAAAGGCAGCGAGGTACGTTACGCTATATGTTTTTTTTTTCTCTCCTGTTAATTTGAACAAAACGTCGAGGATTTTACACCAACAGTAAATTAATTGTTCGTCAACTCTGTTATTGTGGTATTATAGCGAATCTCTCGCTCGTTTAAAAAAAAAAAAACAATAGCATGATTAAAAGCCATGACATTCTGTTTTCATACGTGCCGTGTGGTCGCTAGTTTGAGGTTGTCGCGTGGAGTTAAGACACAAAATGGTGGAAAATGTCAATCCCGTTATCGTCAGTTCTTTTAAGTTTCGTGACAACAGAGTTGACGACAACTGACAGAGTCAACATTTGAAATGCATGCACGCAATTATAGAATGGGCCACAATACAGTGGTTTTTTTGTTCGTTTCTTTCTTTTAGTGCAAGATGACGGATTCGTGTGAATAAGCCTTGCGCAAGACGTTGCGTCAGGGTATGATCATTGAGCAAGGGTGGAAATAGCATATAATCTCACATAAACACTCGGATTAATCTATGGCTCACCTGGATATTTCGCAGCATCATTAAATCCTGCTGTACTTATTGTGAATGAAATTAATTCCATCCCAAAACCAAGCTCTAGAACAAATTTGGTTGAATACTAATGCAGTGTTATTAGTTTATGACCTCTGGGCATTTCAGAAAGAAAGGTATCTGTCATTAGGCTTATGACAAGAGATTTATGACGAAAAACCCCAAATTTTTTCTCTGTTGCTAAGACATGTTTGAGATTTAAAGATAAGATGGCGTATGAGTAATGAGTACCTGATATTTATCTGTTTATCTATCTCCTCCCTCCTTTCTTCTTTCTTTGGGTGTTAGATATTAACTGGTACTGGATTTTCCAACAATATGGGGTAGTCCAGTTTATTAGTGATTGTGTGACATCACACGAGATATATATATATATATATATATATATATATATAGAGAGAGAGAGAGAGAGAGATTGACTACCATTTCACACCAGCCACTGAACATGGAAAGAATCATAACATCCTGACAGGAAGATCTTGTGGAAAATAATCAGATAGGCTTTGATGACAGACTGTGCTCCCATTTCGGACCGACTCCAAGCCTCCATACGCCGTGTGCTCCCTGACCCCGGTGTCCATCACCTCACGCGTTCTTTTTTTTTTAATCATATTTTTCCTCTGACTCTATGCTTGTTCGGACGTAGCGTGCAGCTGGAGATAAGGGCAGGAAGATGAGCTGAAATCAGAGATAAATCAGACGTATGAGCATTCGCTTGCTTATACACATGACATGTTGAGGTTGAGTCCATGATTGGTGTCCCCTTTTAAGACTGATTTTGTTTTATTTCTTGAAAGTCTTTATTGAATCTTCTTCTTCTTCAGTGTTGTACCTGATAGCAGGTCCACTCTCACAGCTTCAGCCATCAGATTTTCTCAGGAAGAATTACAGTAGTGGTTTCCCGTTGCCTTCTACTGCATTATAATAGAGGATATCTCCTCTCAACCATGGAGGAAACCAGAGAACCTGAAGGAAACCCATGCAGACATGGGGAGAACATACAAACTCCTTACTGAATCCCAGAAAACGATTTCAAAATAATGTATTTTTGTTACAGGTTTCTTTACAGATAGGCTGCGTTTTCCGAAAACAGAGTTGATTTTTTCCTAAAGAATTAGGAAAATGTCTTCAACTAGCATCCATTCTAAAGACATTAAGGACAGGAAGGACAATCTAACACCAAATCGAAACCACGATATAACTTGTGTAACAGCATTATTCTTTCAAAGTGACTTCGTCACTGAGTATACCTAGGAATATTTTTTTAACTTACTTTTCTTCCTCTCATCGTCATCCTGATGATGTCACTTCCTGAACATTGAACATGTGACTTAAAGGACGTGGCAAAATTTCACTCAGACTAAACATGTTCATGCGACAGGGTGGAATCAATGTTATGGGATCAGAAGGGAAAAAAAAAAATCATGACCTTCAGTACTGTGCAAAAGTTTTAGTCCCCCTATTTTTTTCATACAAACTTTGTTATATATTTCTATTAATATTGTCACAATATAATTATTATTTTGTATATTTTAAAAATATATATTTTATTTAAAAAATACTAAATTTTATGAATGAAAATTACAAATAAAAATCTTCGATAATATAATATTTTACAATGCGGCAACATATACAACTTTATTATTTTTTTAAAAACAATATTTACAAATTTTAATGGACAGAATTTAAACATCACCCACTTCCAGTCAGTTCCTAATTATTTTTAAGAACACGCCATACTGTGCAAAAGGCTCTTATTTGTTTTATTTTTTTTTTCCCATACAAACTTTGTGATAGATTTCTATTTTATGGCTTCTACAAAAACATTTTAGCTTTCCAAACGTTGATTTCCTTATAAAACTGCACTCGTTGAACCTGAAATGACTATTTATTTTTTCAAGCAAAAGGTCGTCTCACACCAAATATTGACTTTGTCTCAATTATTATAGCTTACTCATTCCTGTTAATAGTTTTTTTTTTAAAGTTGAAACATTTCATTTTACTATTTTTAAGCCATTTTTGGTCTACAGCATTTCTTTATGTGTGCCTAAGACTTTTGCACAGGACTGTATAACGGACTTGAAGTTAATATTTATATTTCAAAGTAAAGGAAATATACTCGTGTAGTGGACTGGGACTTTATGTACAATGCATGTTGTTGTGAAGAAGGAAATGTTCCCTGTGTGTTAACATCATTGAGAAAAAAACAAAAACAAAACAGCAACCCAATTATGAAATTTCCACACTTAGATTACTGTTTAACATCTGGATATTTGTGTTTATTCCCGAATCATGGTGTCCTGGTGTTAAAGCATTTTTTGTCAGTACTGCGTGCAATCATTTTTGATCCAAGTCTCAGCCTTGCTTCATCATAATTCTGTGGATAAATCACTTCTTTCCTGCTGTGCTGCTCTTTCACAAGTTCACTCTTTGACCTGTCAGGCCCTGATGAACGACCCACGGGACTGCTTATCGTCAGAGCTGTCAAACGTGACTAATAAAACATGACAAAGGAGATGACTATGTTTTTCTTCCTAAAAGCATTTGGTTTGGGAACAAAGGTTCGGTGTTTCCTGCTGCACCGAGGTTGCCGTGATTCCACAGGCTGAGCGTGCTGCCCTTTCTCTCTGAGAGGCATTGTCTTATCTCAGGAGGGCACGGAGCTCGGCTGAGCTTCCTATTTTCACACCCTGAAAGCACCTACTCTCTGCCGAGCATGACGGGGAAGGCCGCTTGGGGTGAAACCAGAACGGAAATTCACTTTCACAGCCTCGCTCACCTGAGAGAGCAACACCAGCCCTTACTTGTCAATCATTATATTGTTCTGGTGTGTAGAGATTTCCCTCGCTGGCACAGTGGACTCCATTTTGGATTGATCATAAACAATCCAGCAGCAGCTCAAAAATGAAACTATCAAGAATGACATAATAATCATGAGATTCATGAGATGGGAAAAAAAAATATTAGACATAGACACATTTAAAGACAGACACACCGCTGATTTCATGATTTTTAATTTCATTACTGCGGACAGCGTTGTTGGAGGAGGTTATATTTTCACCAACGTTTGTTTGCTTTTTCCCAATGTAACTCAAAAAGTAGTGAACTGATTCTGATGATATTTGGTGGAAAGGTGAGCCATCGGCCAAGGAACAATTGATTAGGTTTTGACACAAATCCGGATATGTATGCAACTCCAAGGTTTTTTTGTTTGTTTGTTTATTTTTTTTCAATTTTGTTTTGTTTTTTTCCAAACATAACTCAAGGAACAAATGATTAGGTTTTGATATGTATGCAGATGCAAATTGTTGTTTATTTTTTTTCCCCAAACGTAACTCAAAAAGTAGTGAACAGATTTTGCTGAAATTTGGTGGAATGGTAAGCCATGGGCCAAGAAACAAATGATTACGTTTTGACACAAATCCGGATATGTATGCAGATCAAATTTTTTGTTTGTTTGTTTGTCTGTTTGTTTTGTTTGTTTTAAAAAATTTTTTCCAAACGTACCTCAAAAAGTAGTGAACAGATTTTGATGAAATTTGGTGGAAAGGTGAGCCATGGGCTAGGGAACAATTGAATAGGCTTTGACACAAATCTGGATATGTATTCAGATCCAGACTACAGATATGTATGTGGATCCAGGATTTTTTTTTTTGCCTTTTCCCGACGTTACTCAAAAAGTAATAAACAGATTTGGATGAAGTTTGGTGGAAAGGTGAGGCATGGGTCATGGAACAATTGTTTAGATCTTAATGCAAATCCAGATATGTATGCAGATCCAAGTTTTTTTTCTTTTTTTTTCCCTCAACATAACTCAAAAAGTAGTGAACAGATTTGAATCAAATTTGGTGGAAAGGTGAGCCGTGGGCCAGGAAACAATTGATTAGATTTTTATGCAAATCCAGATATGTATGCAGATCCAGACTACATATATGTATTCGGATCCAGGATTTTTTTCTTTTTGTCTGTTCCCAAAGTAACTCAAAAAATACTGAAGGGATTTGGATGAAATTTGGTGGAACAGTGAAGCATAGGTCAAGGAACAATTATTTAGATTTTGATGCAAATCCAGATATGCATGTAGATCCAGGATCCAGATACTGTAAGTATGTGGATCCAAGGTGTTTTTTTTTTTTTACCCCCAACATAACTCAAAAAGTAGTGAACAGATTTGGATGAAATTTGGTGGACAGCTTTAGTATTATACTAGGTTCAAGTGATTTGATTTTGATGTTGATAATATGTGGCTTGATGGAGATATGCACTGTATTGTGCTTTTTTATGCTTTACTCTATTAATGCCATGTTCCTTCCAATCACCAAGCAACAGGAAAACTGTAACATTTTCATTAAAACAAACAAACAAACAAAAAATCCCTACTAAACATACTGTATGTTTCTGTCATGTCACACCATTTGTCATTTGTACTTTCATTCAACAATGTGTCTTTAGTTTATCTGCTCTTAATTTGATATAAAAAAAAAACTACGGCAGAGTAAATAACCCACATGGACTATATTTCACAGATCACGTTTGTAAAATTGCCTAATGTGAGCCTTCATGATTCTCCAGTCTGGACTAGAAAGAAATCAGCCCCAGCCTCTTCTCTTCTTTGTGTTTTCTTATGATTGTTAGTCATAATGTTGTACTTGCTTTCACAATAATAAAAAAAACAACACATTCAGTCATTTGCAAACACCAAAAATGCCAAGTGTGAAAAGTGATGTCTTATTATTTTTGAAAGCCAGCAGGGCTTGCCCATCTGCCCCTACTTGTAAGTGTGTGTGTGTATGTTAGTAAGGAAAATTTATCAAGATGTTAAAGATTATAGATGGCAGATAAACCATTAATCAAGACAAGTACCGTCAGTTAGTGTCATCAGTAATTGCTTCAGGTGTGGAGCCCGAAAGCAGCCTGGCAGGATCTGACAAGGGAAACAGGATCAGTGGTTCCACAAATCATTTGAATCTTTTAGTGAAGCCACAAATTGTCAGTTCGTCAAACTGTACTTGGCATGCTGTCCAGTGCTTATGCTGACAAGACTCTACAAGGTCCTGTGAGGTGATTTGCCAAGAAAAAAAGAAGAAAAAAAGTTGTGCTGGCTGATATATATTCAACACAACTGAATTTGCAAGACTGCCATTAACAAGCAAGGGCTAAACAAGGTAAGGGCTTGCCAGCACCCCCTGGGAAGTGGAGCACTCCGCAGGGGCTGATTTGCCAGAGATAAAAATTCACTCTGCAAATATTCTCCAGTAAATAGTATGCCACTACATCCATTGCTCGAGGCTTAACTGAGCACAATTAATGACAAATAAATTCTCGTTGTTTTCCAACTAACTTCCAGAAGTAACGTGTAATGATGGAAGACTCTTTGGTATGTTGCATATTTTTCTACTCTTTGAAGGAACTAACTTGTGTCATGGACGTTCAACAGCATTAATACATAAAGATAAGCAGGTGATGCAGTGGTTAGCACTCTTGCCTCACAGCAAGAAGGTTCCGAGTTCGACCCTCATGTCCGACGGAGGCCTTTCTGTGTGGAGTTTGCATGTTTTCCCCATGTCCAGGCAGGTTTCCTCCCACTATTCATAGACATGCAGATTAGATAACATACCCAGCCACTGGGGTTGCACAAGACAGTGCATACTTAGATAGCCTGAGGAAGGTTGCATCAGGAAGGGCATCAACCTATCAAAAGTCAAAGTCCTTTCTGTGCCAGGACCTGGTCTCCCCAGGCAGTCTCTCATCCCAGTACTAACCAGGCCCTTAAGGTGCATTGGGAGGCAATGATCTCTGCTTATATAGCCCTCATCTAGTCTTCTGCTAATCACAAGAGTTTGACTCCCCACTTGTATGTGTACTGCAGTGTACCTTGTCAGACAGCATAGGTACCATTTTTATGATGGTCTTTGGTATGACCTGAATGCAAGTAGAACTCCCAATCTCCCAATCAAGAAGTGGACGTGTTAACCACTAGGCCAGCTCATGGTGATGTAGAACCTATGTCAAATCAAATATGCAGAACAGATCTGCTGTGGCAACCCCTAATGGGAGCAGCTGAAAGAAGGATGCACCCATTAAGGATTGCAGGGTCATAGGCAAGCTGGAGCCTATCCCAGCTGACTATGGGCGAGTGGCGGGGTACACCCTGGACAAGTCGCCAGGTCATCGCAGGGCTGGTACTTAGTGACTAAAATAGTTATTTGAAAATACAATTAATTCACAGTATTTATTTGATGCATGTGCAGCCACAGGAACTACTTGTTTCAAATGTAAATTGATTTTATGTTGTCATAAGGAGCAGTATGAATTAGGAATATACTGTAATATAGTAAAAAAAAAAAACCTGTATCCAAAGGTTGGGGTTTGTACCATAGTCATCCATCCATCCATCCATTATAGCTGCTTATCCTGTCCAACAGGGTCGCAGGCAAGCTGGCGCCTATCCCAGCTGACTATGGGCGAGAGGCGGGGTACACCCTGGACAAGTCGCCAGGTCATCGCACCATTCACACTCACATTCACACCTACGGTCAATTTAGAGCCACCATTTATAGCTTAACCTGCATGCCTTTGGACTGTCGGGGAAACCGGAGGACACGGGGAGAACATGCAAACTCCATACCTAAAGGCCCTCGTCGGCTGCTGGGCTCAAACCCAGGACCTTCTTGCTGTGAGGCGACAGTGCTAACCACTACACCACTGTGCTGCCCTGTGATTTTTACACAAGATTACAGATGTTTTTACAGACAATTGCCTTTTTTTTTTTTACAAATAAATTTTTCACAATTAACTTTTCACTTTTTCCAGATGATGTGATTTTTTGGACACACAATTCGTTTATTTTGATATATTTTTCTGCATGATGTTTCACCTGATTCATTTATTTCACTTCAATTTCTGTATGCCTTTTAACTCTTACGTCAAAGGTTTATTTATCATGGATCATAAACACAATGTGTTTTCAAACAATAAATCTCTTTGCTACAAATTTATTCACAAATGTATTTTTTGACCTCCGATTCCTTTATTGTCATGTGATTTTGAAAAGCATATTATTTTTTAAAATATCGTTCACTGATTTTCAAATGTGATTTTTAAAAACGTACAAATCATATATTTTTACGATATTTTTTTTACGCACTTAATTTAGTCTCATGTGACTTTTTCAGCTGATTCATTTTCACGTGAATTATTTCACATGACAAATTCATTTTTATATATTATTCATTAATGTTCACCTGTTTGATTCATGTCCACAAGATTTTTTTTTTTTGGAAAAATATGATTTATTTTTGCATGATTTTTTTTTACAGAATAAATTTTTTCACGTGATTGTCTTTTTTTTAAATTCACGATTCATTATATTTCACATGATTTTTAAATAGACTAATTTTCCCATATGATTATTTTTTTACACTTGATTTGATCATTTTAAATGTTAATTTTTTCACATTTATTGATCGCTTATTATTCACATTATGTGTTTCGTGGCGTTCATGTGCAATTTCAGGGCATAACATGTTGAAATGCGTTTTCACATCATCGAATGTGAGGTATAGAAATTTCAAATGATACTCACCTTTCCTACTCATCTGTATCCAGATACCTACAACCCCAAATCAGAAAACGTTGAGACGGTATGCTGAAATTGAAACTCAACCTGAAAACAATGATTTGAAATAATCTTGTATTGCATTCAAAACAATACAACAGCACATTATTTGATGTTTTACCTCATGATTTTCTTGTTTTAATAAACATCAATTTTGATTCTTGCAACACATTTTTCAAAAAAGTTGGGATGGTAAAGCATTTACCACTTTATAATGTTTCCATTCTTTCTGACAACACTTCAAGATGTTTAGGGACTGAAGACATCAAGTGATGAAGTGACTTCTTCCTGCAAACAGGTCTTAAGGTGTGCAACAGTACGGGGTCGTCACTGTCATATTTTTCGTTTCAAAATTCTCCACATGTTCTCCACTGGGGACATTGGGGACACGGCTTCTTCTTCCACAGCCATGCCTTTGTAATGTGAGCAGAATGTGGTTTTACATTGTCTTGTTGAAATCTCCCTGGAAAAGATGTCATCTTGAAGGCAGCATATGTTGCTCCGAAATCTCAGTGTACTTTTCTGCATTAATGCTCCATCACAGAAGTGTAAGTTACCTTCATCAAGGGCACTGACACAACACCATACCATGACACACCCTGGCTTTTGGACTTGTTCCTGGCAACAGTCTGGATGGTCCTTTTCATCTTCAGAGCGTACGACGTCCATTTCTTCCAAAATAGACCTGGAATACTGATTCGTCTGACCACAGTACATGTTTCCACCGTGTGATGGTCCATCCCGGATGCCTCCGAGCCCGGGGAAGTCAACGGCGCTACTTCTGAACGCAGTTAACATAAGGTTTCCTTTTTGCACAATAAAGTTTTAACTGGTGTTTGTGGATGCAACTCCGTATTGTAGCTTGACAAAGGTTTGTCAAAGTAATCCTGAGCCCATGTGGTTCTATCAGCAAAAGATGAATTTCGGTTCTTGATGCAGTGCCGTCTGAGGGATCAGAGATCACGGGTGTTCAAATTAGGCTTGAGCCCTTGCCCTTTATGCATTGAAATTCCTCCAGATTCCTTCAATTGTTGAACAATATTCAGCACTGTAGAGGGTGAAATATCCAAATCCCTTCCTATCTTTCTTTGAGGAACATTGTTTTTAAACATTTCAATGATTTTCCCATACATTTGTTGACAAACTGGAGATTCTCGGCCGATCTTTGCTCCTCAAAGACTCGGCTTTTTCTGTATTCTGATTTTGTACCAAATCATGATTACAATCACCTGTTGACGTCACCTGTTTCAAATCACATCATTATTTCATTGCTTTACCTCAGTACTCGCCCTAAATTGCCCCAGTCCCAACTTTTTTTTTGCAAAGTGTTGCAGGCCTGAAACACAGGAATAGATATATATTAACAAATGAAATGAAGTTGACCAACAAAACACGAAATACCTTGTGTTCGTTCTGTCTGCAATGAAATACAAGTCAAAGTACATTTAGAAATCACTGCTTTCATTGTTTAATTTACATTTTCCGTCCCGTCCCGATATTTTCTGATTTGAGGTTTGAAATTTTGTAGTTTGGCTGTTATGTTGAAGCTATAACAATGGAGACATTTCTCAAGATTAATCATGCAGTTGCAGTCAGAATTTTTCATACAGGAACATGAATATCATGGCAATATTGGGCTTTCGCTGATTTCTTGAAACTGTTCTTTTTCTATGGTAAGATAATTGTACAACACGTACATCTTTAATGGAACCCCCC
>JAPFFA010000001.1:56707446-56720142 GCA_026153275.1 Sciades herzbergii | reverse complement strand
GGGATAGGCTCCAGCTTGCCTGCGACCCTGTAGAACAGGATAAAGCAGCTAGAGATAATGAGATGAGATGAGATGAGTCTAAACTCCTTCCTGTGCCAGGACCCGGTCTTCTCAGACAGTCTCCTGTCCCAGTACTAACCATATCCTTAGGTGTCACCAATCTCTATTCTATAGCCCTCAGGGCTATAGAGGGGGGATAGTCCTCTGGTAACCACAAGATTTAGACTCCCCACTCACATCTGTATTACAGCATGCCTTGCCAGACAGCAGTTGGTACCATTTTTATGATGGTCTTTGTTATGACCCGATGGCAAGTAGAACTCACGATCTCCCAGTCAAGAGGCAGACACGCTGACCACTAGGCCATCTCGCAGTCATTGCTGCTTTAAGAGTAGATTAAAACACTTCCGGATGTCATGTTATTGTAAAAGACAGGGATAACTTTGGTTATTATTGACTGCTGTTTATTTTCCTATCACAGCATGCCCCTAAGTGGTTTATCGAATGTATTATTTATGAAGTGTTAGCATTATGACACTGATCTATTTTTGTCTCTTTAAAGACTTGCGTCAGCAGCTTACTAACTAACGGTTAAATCTGCCGCTTGTTTGCATGTGATTGAACCCCAGCATGAGCTTGAGAGAAAGCCCTTCTGACACAAAGAACAAAAGGATATCACATTTTCCTATCAGCTGTTTAGAATAAAGCATGAATGGCCATGAGCAACCTGGCCTCAGCTGGGGGCTGACGCATGTTTGCCGTCATCTGATAACAAACAAATATGCTCAGATGAGATTTCCAAACCTATTATAAGCTCTTTATAAGGGTAGTGAAGTGGCAGGATGGATGGATGGATGGATAGACTGGACAGCTGTATATAAAACTATCCCCTTAACTAAAAGGTTGACTGATTCCCAACATTCATTTATTCATCATAAGTAACACTTTATCCTGGTCAGGGTCATGGCCAGTCCGGAGTCTGTCCCAGGAATGCTGGTCTTGAGGTAGGAATGCTCCTTGGATTGGACGCCAATCCATCATAGGGCACCATACACATGCTCACATACACCTACATGTATTTTAGTATAGCCAATCCACCTACAACTGTGAGCTGGACTAGTGGTTAGCATGCCCACCTCTTGACCAGGAGATCTTGAGCTCTACTTGTGATTGGGTCATACCAAAGACCATCATAAAAAAGGTACCTACTGCCATCTGGCAAGGCATGTTGCAATACAGATGTAAGCAAGGAGTCAAACTCTCATAGTTACCAGAAGACTAGGCCCCTACTGTAACCTTAGCTGTATAGGTGAGAGGCTGAGAGCTATACAAGTGGGGATCAGTGCTGCCCAATGTGCCTTAAGGGCCTGGTTACTACTGGGACAGGAGACTGCCTGGGAAGACCAGGTTCTGGCATGGGAGGGACTTTGACTTTGAATCAACCTACAGCATGAGGAAAGCACTGCACATTGAAGAAACCTCACAAGAACTTGGAGAGAACATGCAAATCTTCTTGACCCAAGTGCTACCCACTGTACTGCTCCTTATTTGCTGGGGGACGTGATTAGATCTTAGATCTTCCAAACTGCCATATTGGGTTGCCTCGGCAAGCATGACTCCCAAGAGGATTTCTACAGATCTGGGGAAATTTGCATGACTTAAGTTTGGCATTATGACTTTTGAATAAAGTCTGATTTCTTATTGGATAATCAGTACCTCCAGAAATGACTCTGAGAGCTAGTCATAATGTGAAGCTGTCCACTGCGAAAATATAAATCTATGTCCATGCTTCCTGATGTAACCCTTCTCAATAGTAATATGCGAAAGTGTCACGTAGTATGTGGCCAACATTCAGCGTAGTTTTTATGTGGTGAATTTTATCACCGATGGTGAGAAATGGCCCGAGTATTAATAAGGAATGACAGTAAAAAGGGAAAATGTCTCTTTCTGGGCCGCTAGCATGATTGAAGAGGGTCTGGAGAGGAAGAAATCTGAGGGAGAATTTCAGCTTGAAAAATGACCTGCTTGTCCCGAGCTGACAGGAATATCCATCCGGCGTGTTTGCACCCATTCAGTGGTGCAACATGTACTAGCAATGTGTGTAGGAGGAGCAAAACACCAAATGGACCAGAGGGGGAGAAAAAAAAAGTCTGCTTTCCTACTCACGGGTGCATGTGTTGGTCGTGACCGTATAAAGACAAACGATGCCACTGAGACGTAGCAGGGAGGGAGCTTGGGGTTCAAGGGGAAAGAGCCTTTTTGGGGGCATTACGTCGACACTGTTTGGTTTCTTCCAATCGCTTAAAATAGATGCTTTATTTAGGAAAACCCAGTTACAAATAGCCACCATAAGAGCCAGATCTGCATTCTTGGGTTATATGTATACGAGGCTACAGTATGAATACAACCAGAAGACTTATAACCCAGAGGAAGTGAGGTATTTCAGACAGAGTGGCTCTGTTTGGGCTTCAAATGGAGAAAGGCAGGAGACAGTGCATGTAATGGGCAGAGAGACAAGAAGTTAACTTAATATGCTCAGTGAATTACTGTATGCACAGAAACTATGACACACTTGTTGAGACTCTGGCTAATGAGGTTTTACCTTGTAAAAGACGCATTAAATGAAACCATTTTTGGGTTGAATGTCAATCCAGTAAATTAAGCTACCTTCCCGAACACTAACCCTCTGTTCTTTTGCTAATTTATTAAAAAAAAGAAGGATATATCCAGTACTCAAAACATTGCACTCATCGTGAAAGAGCTAGTTTTCAGTCACGAGGTAGAGAGTTCATGAAAGATCTATGTCTAGTTTCATCATTTGGACTGGATTTGGCCTTTTAGAAAGAAAGAAAAAATTGAGAGAGACTCAGTTTTAGAAAGCTGGAATGTTTATTTCTTCTGATTTGAAGACTAAAATGAATAAAACCTCGCACTGGAATCAAGGTATCGAAACCTCCATCCATCATCCCTACTGTAACCGTTTATCCTGTGCAGGGTCATGGGCAAGCTGGAGCCTATTCCAGCTGACTACGGGCGAGAGGCGGGGTACACCCTGGACAAGTCGCCAGGTCATTGCAGGGCTGACACATAGAGACAAACAACCATTCACACTCACATTCACACCTACAGTCAGTTTAGAGCCACCAGTTAGCCTAACCTGCATGTCTTTGGACTGTGGGGGAAATCAGAGCACCCGTAGGACACCCATGCAGACAACATGCAAACTCCACAGAGAAAGGCCCTCGTCGGCTGCTGGGCTCAAACCCAGAACCTTCTTGCTGTAAGACAACAGTGCTAACCACTACACCACAGTGCCACCCGGTATTGCAACCTGACATCCTGCAAATAAATTCAACATGTTATAGCTGGATTTTTCAAATTAGGATGGTCATACTGCTGCTTCATATCTCCAGGGTTGGATCCTGAGCTCGGATTATGGTCCGTGTGGAGTTTATTATGTTCTCGTCATGGATTTCCTCCTGGTTCTCCTGTCCAAAAACCCAACATTAGATGGACTGGTGATGCTAAATTGCCCTTAGGTCTGGTGTGAATGTTTGTGTGGTGTCCTGTGATACATAGATTGGGGTCCAATTCAAGGTGTATTCCCACTTGTTCCAGAGATAGGCTCCAGATTCACCATGGCCCTGCCAGGATAAAGTGCTTGAAGATGAAGATGAAGATGAATGAAGAAATAATGTCAAGCAAAAATGTCTGAATAGCCGTCCTGCCTTTAGACCTAACCTTAACCTTGGCAAAGGTCTGGAATTTCATGCAAACTGCAAGTCAAGCCAAGTCAAAAAGTGTTTTCTTGAAAGCCCCACTGAAGCTGTTTCTGTGTCTTCAGAGTATCTGGCTCTTACTAGTGTTTATTTACAAAACCCTAATCCCTCTTCAAACCTCTAGAAGCTGTCAGTGCTTTTTATTGTGTGCAGAGAGCATCTGATGCATTCTACAGAAGCAAAGAACTGTGGAAATGTAATGGCTTTCTCTTTGGGTCAGGTGAGCCAATCCCTCTGGTTCTGAGGAAGACCTGCTCCCAGTCTGGCTGTAACTCACTGCTGAACAGGAGAAAGACATTAAAGTGGTAAACTGCATGAGTTCAGACAGACAATTTACTGAAAATCTATAACATGCCGTATTTTTAGTGCTTTTCCAAGGGACAGTATAGTATGACAGGAATACATCGGTGATCCAGCATTTTGTTGCTGTTTTATAGGAAAGTAGTGTGGGCCTCTGGGGTACTGATTGGAAGGTTGTGAGTTCAAATCCCACCAACAGGTCCTTGAGCAAGATCCCTAACCTTTAACCATCAACTCTTTAGTGATGCAACTTTGGGACCAAAATGTTGCTAGTTTGAATCCCTGGACCAGCAGGAATCGTTTAAGTGCTCTTGAGCAAAGTACCTTCTCCCCGGGCTTCTCCAGGTATGTTGTACATCTCTGGATAAGAACGTCTGCTGAATGCTATTAATATAATTAAGTCACGTTCGATTAAAAAAACATCAGTTACAGGAGAGAAATGGAAAAGCTCATTTGACCATAAGTACCAAACAGGAACATATGGGTGCAGGTAATAATTGTGCATGCCAATGATTGGTCAATTTCAATCATTACAGAATCCTCATCACTCAAATTAAACAATTCACATTTTGGATGATTTTTGTTCCCTCATTGGGACTTATGAAGCAGAAATCTTTCATAGTAGCAAATCAACATTTCCAGTGAACGCAACTCATTCATTCATCTCATTATCATCCAGTAGATTTCAAACCTACCCTGGGAACATTGGGTGGAAGGCAGGATAGACCACGCATGGGACTCCATGAACACACTCATTCACACCTGGGGCAATTTAGAGTCCTGGAAGAAGCCCATATGGCCATGGGGGGAAACATGTAAAAGTCCACATGGACAGGAACCTGAGCTCAGGATCGAACCCTGGAGTTATGAGGTAGTACAGTACGTGTTGTACCACCATGGAGAACCCAACAGAGTTCTAAAAGTATTGCAAATAGAGCTAGTATGGTTATTGTTGCTTCAGAAATGATGTCACCAAGCCAAAACCTCACCTTGAAAGTACAAGTACTTTCAGATTGTTCTGGATTCAGACAGTTGGCGTACTGTGCGATGTATTGATGATTGAGGAAAGAATATTGGCTGAAGGCAGGGGAGGAGGAGCAAAAATGGTTCGATCGAGAATCCTGAAGAGGTGTTCAGTTGTGTGTGAGGGGGCGGGACTTATTCTAAGGCTATAGTTAGTACAGATTGCTGTATGTGGGAATATATATATATATATATATATATCAGTTCCTTCCCTCTGTCTTACCCAGGAGCCCAGTCTGGGGCCCTGCCTTTTAGGACCACCAGAAAAGCCCACCACCGAGGACAGACACTGCGTTTTGTTTTAGGAGCTGTTGCGAAATAAGTAATAAATAATAACATGAACATGTCCATGCTGAGCTTTGAGCCTTTGCGTCTGTGTAACATGGAAAACACTCTCCTCTCTCTCTCTCTTTCTCTTCCTTTCTATTTCCCTCCCCATATTCCGCTTTTTTTTTTCTCCCTCTCCCTGTTTGGGAGTCTCAGGGGGCCTGTGCTGGCCGGCGAGTTTCTCAGGAATGTTTGTCTCTCCTCGCGCTGCTCTCGAGGGGAACGTTGGTAGGGGTCAGTGCTCCCCCATCCCCTGCGGCTATCAGTTAACTCAGTTAGCATGAGATAACCTACCCCCCATCATACACACACACACACATATACTCTCAAACACAACACAACACAACACACAGTCACGGATCAGGGATGAATAGTCTTCGAGGACATTTTTGTGGCTATGATAAATGGATTTATTTATTTGTTAATACATATGGATTGTTTGATAGTTTCACTGATTGTGGATTGTTTTAATCATGTCTTATTTATTACTTTATTTTTGGTCATAACAATTTTCACCAATTATCTTCACTTTCACATTTATTATTATTATTATTATTATTATTATTATTATGGTTGGATTTTTTCATTTTTTTATCTTATATCTTCTTACACGTTATTGACATTGTGTTCACATGAGCTCGCTGTGCAACTACAGCGAATAACATGACGAAATCTCCTTCGCGTATACTTATCATGACGTGTGATTATACAATACACATGAAAAGTGTACTCTCCGAGCCAACGATGTTCTGTCCGGTGCAGTCTGACATGACATGACCTCTCTCTCTCTCTCTCTCTCTCTCTCTCTCTGGGCGTCACTGTTGTCCATTTGCTGCCTATTATTTTTACCGATTGCTCCAGATACGCATCGAGGCTTTCGGCCTGTTCTCCATTCGTTGCTTAATTGACTCCATTCGGACTGAACCGCGCAGCCCTGAACAATGAGAGGAAATGGCTTCCGTCGGGCAGCCGGTGGACGCAGAGGACCATGGGGAACGCTTTATATGTCACCACCATCTTAGAAAGCACTCAGAAACATGTGAAACACCATCTCCTATGAACAGGGCCTCAGCACTGCAGCGGGAGCCAAGAACCGCCGATATCGCGTTACTCAATAACGGTGTGTTGTCAAATAAACAGAAACCTTGGCACTGCTTAATCATGTCATGTGGGAAGAACAAGAAGGAGGCTTTATGTGAAGAAAGGTTTTCAGTGTCCTGTTATACACTCGCCGGGAAAGGGAGTCTGTCGAGTGCTACACATCTTTAGAACCTTTAAGATGCATCTTTCACCTGGGAATGCAGATATACGTAGTGCCTAAAAAGGTACTAAAGTTATAAGTTTGAGTGGACTACGACAGTGAAAAGACAACAAAACGTATTCAGGTTCCAGTACCAGTACCCTTTTTTTTTTTCTCTCAGAGTGCCGGAAATACACATCACTGTTCACATGAGATTATTCTCCGAATAGTGATTAAACGCATTTATTGTGTTTTGTGTGATCTATTTAACATTCCTATTCCCTCCATCCCCTCCCCTCCCATCCCCCCTCTCTCTGCCATCCTGTCTGAGATTTAGTGTTCCTGTCGTTCTCTTCCCCTGACAAAAGCCGTCCATCAGCCCGGGCCAGTTTGCAGCCGAGGAATTCCGCCCCGGCGACAAATCCACTTTTTTTGCTGCTCTCGCAGTCAGGATCCAGTCCGAGAGAGAAGTGAGGTCCAAGGGTTAAGGTTTTGCGTCACGGATGGCCGAGTTGCAGCCGTGTGGAAATTACAAATGTCATATTGGGCAGACTCGGAGTTCAGTTCCCACCTCAGAGACACAGCTCACATAAGTTCTCAGTAAAAATATTCTCAAAACTGCTACAATAATGTAAAATCACACCCATTTCACCGGGCGTTATAAAATGAATCACGTGAGAGAAATCACATGGAAATAAACAAATTGTGTCAAAAGAATCACATGTGATAAGAGCTGAATCATCTGGCGAGAAATGAATGTGAAAAGAAAATGAAAGAATCAGATGTGAAGAGAGGTAATAATGTGAACAGATTCACATGAAAGGACTCATGTAAAAAGAATCACTCGTGAAAAAAAGGAGTTGTATGAAAAGAATCATGTGCGAAAAAACGAATCACGTGGAAAGAAAAACGTGAAAAAAGGAATCGCATGAAACGAATCACATGTAAAAGAAATGAAAGCGTTCCATAAAGATTTGATATAAGAGGATCTAAAAAAGATTAGACTTGAATCGTGTGAAACAAATCACATGTGAAAAGAATCGTGTGTAAAGAATCACGTGAAAATAAATTATTTGAATAAAAAGAATCACATGTGAAAATAAATGACCAAAAAGAATCGTATGCGAAAATGAATCATGCGAAAATAATCACTTGTGAAAAGAAAAGATTCAAACAAAAAAAAACTGCACGTGAAAAGAAATGAATAGAATAAAAAAGAATCGTATGTGAAAAAATAGTGCAAAAATAATCGCATTTGGAAAGAAAAGACTCGAACAAAACGAATCGCATGTGAAATGAAATGAATTGGATAAAAAGGGTCAGATGTGAAAAGAATTGTGCGAAAATGATCACATTTGGAAAGAAATCATTTGAACAATAAAAAGAATCACATGTGAAAATAAATGAGTCAAACAAGAAGAATCACATTTGAAAAGGAATGATTCGAATAAAAGAATCACGTGAAAAGAATCATGCAAAAAAATGAAGTGAAAAGAAAAGATTCAAACAAAAAAAGAATCGCGTGTGAATGAAATGAATTGAATAAAAAGAATCGTATGTGAAAAGAAATGTGCGAAAATAATCACATTTGAAAGAAAAGATTTGAACAGATAAAGCGGCTACAGATAATGAGATGAGTTGAGAATTGCATGTGAAATGAAATGATTCAAACAAAAAGAATTACACGTGAAAAGAAAAGATTCAAACACAAAATAATTGCATGTGAAATGAAATGAATTGAATAAAAAGACGCCTAGGTGAAAAGAATGGTGCGAAAACAATCACATTTGATAAGAAATGGTTTAAATAATAAAAAAGAATCACGTGAAAAGAAACGACCGATTACCATAAAGAATTGAATAGAAATATATCAAAGGAGATAACAGGTTTTGAAAGGATTTCCTTGGAACAGTTCCTCGGTAGTCTTCCTGCAGTGCTCTAAAACATCTTCGGTAATATTATTATGAGCTATTTTGTTGTTCTTACAATGTTCCTTGTTGCACCGACAATAACGTTAGCGTTAACGTTGTGGGAACGTTTATAACAGTTATATAAACTCATTCTCAGAACACAGATGTGGTTTGAACATTAGTGTTCGCACCCTAACGTTGAGAAAACCTTGCACGAACCTCACATTCTTCAGTTCGACTGCGATGTTCTCAATAAGGCTGAAAGCGATCACCTTCTGTGATCTCGCTGTGATCAAGCATTCTGTTTATTAGGGAGAATTTAAGGAATGCCTTCTTCTTCATCTTCTTTGGACTGACAATTAGAAACACACAGACCCGGTACGCCTCGAGGCGTCTTCATCTCTTCATCCTTTCAGGCCGCGATGTAGCCAAGATTTCATCCCGAAGGCCCTAAACCGAGGCCTTGACCCCGAGCCGACGCTTCACTGCTCCATTCATGCCCCGTGTTTTGTGTTTGATGCGTGCGTGCATGTGTTTAGTTAGCCGTTCCTTGCTGAATCATCGAGGTTGTGACCTTTTGCATCTCTTCCACACAACAGTTAGTGTTCCCTGCATGCACACCTCATAGGCACAGCTCTGCCGGGGGGGGGGCTTGAACTGGAGACCCGATTCCAGCCTCTTCTGTGGGAGATGTGGGGGGAGAGGAAGAGCCTGGGAAGACAGAAAAGTTGGCCTTAGGAAAGGAAATATGGGGATTACGAGTCAGTCAGGGGGCGAGACACATCACCCCCATGCAGGATGGGACAAAAAAAGGACAAAAATACAACAAAGAGTGTGAACCTTAGGGTTTAAAACCAACAACAACTTACACCGAAATACGGGATTTCATTCATTTCAGCATCAAAACAAGATGAGTGTGGGGGGAAAAGTCCCTGCTCTGAGCTTGTTTCATATTTCCTGTATGAACCAAGCTGTATTGGGGCTTTTCTGCTGAAGAAACACGCACACACACACACATTGTTTTACTTCTATCGTTCTGGGGACCCTCGTTAACATAATGCATTCCCTACTGTGTGCCTTGTGGGGACCGGCCAAATGTCAAAACTCTTAGATATTCCCATCATTGTGGGGATATTTGGTTCTCGCAAAGATATGAAAACATGCCCACATCACTCCCAACACACACACACACACACGTTTTCTTAGTATCCTTATAAGGACCTTCCATTGGCAATCAATAATGCAACTAATCAACGATAATGTTCATGCAAAGTAAGTAATTAGCTACATCTAAAAAAAGAATGTTTAAAAAAAATAAAAGTTGCAGTTTTGGAGCAAAGAAACAAAAGTAGGCAAATAAACTGTTATCCTTTTGGGGACCAGCCAAACGTCCTCACAATGTCAAAACTCTCAGATATTCCCATCACTGTAGGGATATTTGGTCCGCGCAACGATATGAAACCTCCACATCACCCAACACACACACACACACACAATTTTTTCTTAGTATCCTTGTGAGTACCTTCCATTGGCAATCAAAAACGCAAGTAATCAACAATAATAATTATGTTAATGCAAAGTAAGTAATTAGTTACATCTAAAAAAAAGGAATGTTTTCAAAAATAAAACTTCCAGTTTTTGTGCCAGAAACTATAAAAAAGTAAACAAAAGTAGTAAAATTAGCTGTGTGCCTTGCGGGGACCAGCCAAATGTCCTCAAAAAGCCAAAACTATCAGAAATTCCCATCCTTTTGGAGATATTTGGTCCTCACAAAGATATGAAAACATGTCCACATCACCCCCAACACACACACACACACACACACGTTTTCTTAGTATCCTTATGAGGACCTTCCATTGGTAATCAATAATGCAACTAATCAACGATAATAATTATGTTAACGAAAAGTAACTAATCAGTTATATCTAAAAAAAAATATGAAAAAAAAAACCCCCTGCAGTTTTGGTACCAAAAATATGAAAATAAAAGTAAACAAAAGTAGTACAATTAACTGTGTGCCTTCCGGGGACCAGCGAAATGCCCTCACAAAGTCAAAACTATCAGATATTCCCCTCTTTTTGGAGCTATTCGGTCCTCACAAAGATATGAAAACATTCCTACACCACACACACACACACACGCGTTCTTATTATCCTTATGAGGACCTTCTATTCACGGTAATTAAAGCAACTAAACAGTGCCAATTAATTAATGCAAAGTAATTGATTTATTAAATCTAAAAGAGAAAGTTTTTTTTACAATAAACCCTGTAGCTTTTGTAAGAATACATCTATAATAAGTAAACAACAACAACAACAATACACTGTTTTCCCACCCACCCAGGAAGAAATGTTTGCAAACCCTAAACAAACATTTACTAAATGTTAGAATTAGGTTTGGTTTGCAAACCCAAGCAAATAAGCATTTAGCAAATGTTTCTCTTAGGTTTGGTTTGCAAACCATTGCACACAAACATTTGTATTAGGCTTGGTTTGCAAACCTAAGTATGCAAACGTTTACCAAACGTTTGTTTTAGGTTTGGTTTGTAACCCTAAAATATACAAACCTTTAGCAGACGTTTCTACTAGGTTTGGTTTGCAAAGCCAAATGTACAAACTGTTAGCAAACGGTTGCATTAGGTTTGGTTAAATACAAACGTTCAGCAAACATTTTCATTTGGTTTGGTTTGGTTTGCAAACACAAAAATACAAACTGTTAGCAAACGTATCTGTTAGGCCAGTGTTTCTCAACATTTTTTCAGTCATGGCACCCTTCAGGAGTATGAAAATTCTCAACGCACCCCTATATAAAATATACGCAGTCACGCTGACCATACGCTGACCCCGGCAGTGACGTTGTGACATGGGAAAGGGGGCCGTGAGACAAATTTTGATGATGCATGAGGTGGCGATGATCTGCATTAGTTTAACTATCGTTTTATTTATTTCAGTGTTAGAATATATCATTTTTTGACGGCACCCCTAATAAAGCCAGACAGCACCCCGGTTGAGAAAGGCTGTGTTAGGCTTGGTTTGCAAACCCAAATGAACAAACATTTATTTAATGCTTTCATGAGGTTTAGTTTGAAACACAAACAGTTTGCAAAACTTTCTCGTGCAAACATTTAACAAACGTTAATATGCAAACAGTTTGTTGAACGTTTGTAATATGTTGGTGTGCAAACTGTTTTTTTTTTACAGGTTTTGGTTGGTTCTGGGTTTGCAAACTCATGTCTCGCAAACGTTTCCCAAACTTTTGAAAAACGTTTGCTTCCTGGGTGGGCACGAAGTTGAACTGTCAGAGCTTCCTGTACTTCTGGGGACAGTTGATCCTCACCATAATAGGAAAACGTTCCTTCTGACACCTGAACAGGGATTTTGTTTTACTCTCCTTGTAAGGACCTTTCATTTGACTTAATTATTGGCATCTACATTTAAATTTAACCCCGATTTTAACCAATGAAAGCTGCAATCTGGAGGAAAAAAAACGAATCATTTTTCCTCATGGGGACCAGTCAAATGTCTCGACGAGGTCAGATATCCCTTTCCTTGTAGGGACATTTGGTCCTCACTAAGATACTAAAACACACCCACGCACAACTCTCCCTTCCTTATTATTTGCTATTTCCGTACTGTAGCAGCAAAAAAAGCCGAGCATTCATGCTTCGGCCCCCTCGCTCGTAGCGACCGTACCCCACCGTCACAGCTCCGTTTCACAAGAGCCATTTATTGCCAGTCTCTCAAATGAAACTGCGTCCTTCGGAGGGATATTACTCACACTCCCCGAGCCTGCCAAGTCCTGTTCCATGCACCATTACGGTATTTAAAGGCAGCCATTCATATTTGTGCTCCTTTCCTACTTTTCCTTTCCCTTTCCTTAGTTTGTGTCTTATTTTTTCCCTTTGCATTGGTCCTCTAAAAAAAGACAGAGAAAGAGAGAGAGAGAGAGAATGTATTCACTAAAAGTTGGTTCACGAAGCAGCCGTTGTGTCCAGTAGAGCTCGCTGCTGTTTGCTGTGCTTGTGTAAGATTTGGAGAGAAAATTCATAATAATAATGAATAAATAAATAAATAAATAAATATCAAACTCTGGGCGGCATGGTGGTGTAGTGGTTAGC
>JAPFFA010000001.1:55084969-55096427 GCA_026153275.1 Sciades herzbergii | reverse complement strand
AGATGTATGCTGCACAATCATTCTGCCACAGAAAAAGAACAGTTCAAAGAAATTACTGAAAGCCCAAATATTGCCATAACGTTCATATCCAAGATGACATTCATCTCACTGTATGTAAACTTCTGACCACAACTCTACAACAAATAAGAAAATAAATAAGATAGTGAAGGTACTCAACATTGGCACGTAGAACATGTGCACTCTACTGGATAACATCAAAGCAGACAGGCTGGAGAGAAGAACTGCTAGTTCACTACAATATGGACATAGCTGCCCTCAGCGAAACAAGTCTAGCAAACAAGGGCCAGCTCATGGAACATGGTGGTGGTTATACTTTCTTCTGGAGTGGTCATAGCAGCCCTGAATGGCAAGAGGCAGGCGTTGGATTTGTTGTAAAGTCCCACCTCGCCCAGAAACTTACCAAACTCCCGGAGGGCATCAACAATCACCTGATGACACTTCAGCTCCCACTTGGAGGCAAGAAGAACACAATGTTGTTTCGTGCTTATGCTCCCACCATAAATGAAATGCATCACCAAGACCCAGAAGAAATGAGTTGTGTGGAAGACTCGAACTATCGCCACCCCCACTACAGCACTTATCCACGTGTGCCCGACATTTGGGCATACCTTCAAAGCCCACCCTGGCCTCATCAGTCACCTCTGGACCCATGACCACCAGCCACCATATTGAAGTCACAGTCATCTTCAACTCTAAAGGACAAACACCATCACATTTACATCTACTTGAGTCAATACCTTTTTGTGATCTAAATGACACAAAGAGTGATTGGGGAAGAAAGAAGAACTCAAAGAACTTCTGGGCCCATGGATCTTGGGAAGGAGTTACATTACAGGCATTTAACAGATGATCTTATCCAGAGTGACATACAACAAGCACATACACACACCCACTGCCAAGGAGCAGTTGGAGGTTAGGGTCAAGGGTACTTCAGTCATGGATTTTCCTGCTGGCCCAGGGAATCAAACCAGCAACCCTTGGGTCCCAAGGCTGCTTCTCTAACCTTTAGGCCATAGCCTCCCCATGGTTGAGTTGTTGAAAAGTTATTAATCCTTACAAATTGCAACTACTGAAGGACCTCAGGAGAATTGGAACAGCTTAACGGTTCTGGATGTGTTCAAGCTAAGTGGTAATTTGCAAGTTGTAATAAGGTCAGGTCCCATCTTGGGACGATCAATGTGTGATGTGAAAAAAGATGGCTTCCTCTATGAAAGCATGTCTATTGTTTGCTCTGGAAGTGTACATAAAGCTCATAAATAGCTTTAAAACAGATTTACAGTTACAACCTTGAATGGCTATTGGTTCTCTTTTACTGTAGTGATCTTCAAACATTCTTGCAACATTTTGGACTGAAATTGCAGCACAGCAACAGCAGCGGACAACAATGAGTAGCTTAGCAACAAGCTAACATTAGTGATAACTCTAATGTTGATGATTACTTTAAAAAAAAAAAATGCTTAGTATAATTATGGATACGCTATAGATTTAACCAGTTACTGCATCTGTATATTAATTGATCAAAAGCAAATTCTGGTATAAATTAATTTAAAAGTAGAGAAGGAAGACTGTACACTGTTCACAGCAAAAGCAGCTGTGTTGGTTTGATGTTACTCCTTAAACAGGGAAGGAACTCGTAGTTGAGAATGTTACTCCAAATTGGCGAGTTGACATTTCAACTTGAGGGAGTGTTTTTTTGTAATTTTTACCAGTTGTAAGTGGGGAATTACAAGTTGCAACTTTACATTAAATTACAGGTACTTGGGCTACAGTCACACCACAGTTTGTGATGCTTTGTGCGATGGGTTATCAGTGAACATGAGGCATTTTCATGGCAATGCTTCTCAAACATTCAGGAAGCATTCCCAAACCCATATGCGAGCATCTGCCACTTAGTTTGCTGATGAAAACATCGGCAATACATTTCAGTATATGCATTTAATTTTTTCATGATGTTTTTGGCCACTCACAAGGTGGAGACACACCAAAAAACAACTTATGAAGCTCGAAGAACATTCGCTGTATATTGCACAATTGGTGGCAATGCAACCAGTTTTTCATTGTCGAGTATTCACAAACTTATCGCGAGCTGTAGTGTGACCAGAGCCTTAGCAGACACTCTTATCCAGAGTGACGTACAACAAGCACACGTATACATACATACATACATACATACATCCCCAGCGCCTGGGGAGCAATTGGGGGTTTGCTCAAGTGCAATTCAGCCATGGATTTTCCTTCTGGTCCTGGGAATCAAACCTGCAGCCCTTTGGACCTAAGGCTGCTTCTCTAACCTTTAGGCCATGGCTGCCCCAACTTCTCTTCCAACACAGCCTAAACTCTGCAGGGCTGTAAACTCGCCAGGAGCTGCACTCAGCACAATATAATAGATTTGAAACAATAGTGTTTCCCCAGTTTCCATTCAGAGAGACAGAGAGAGATTAATCCTGGTGGAAAGGACACGGCTATTCTCAGACATTAAAAGTTTTAAACTAGGTTGTGTTTGGGTTTGGAAACCTGGCCTGGAATGTATCATGTCCAAAGTTTATTTTTTAAGTGTCTATAGTTTACTTTTGAAGTGTAGTTACTACCAGGGGTTAAATTGTAATTTAGAAGGTGATGGTTCACACCAATGATCACTGAATAGACTTCTGATGTAGAGTTAACTGATATAGGTGGCATTTTGGATCGCAACACACAAGTGAATCAATTCAGACATATCCATCCATTCATCCAGCCGTTATCCGTAACCACTTATCCTGTGCAGGGTCATGGGCAAGCTGGATCCTATGCTAGCTGACTATGGGCGAGAGGTGGGGTACACCCTGGCAAGTCACCAGGTCATTGCAGGGCTGATGCATAGAGACAAACAACCATTCACATTCACACCTATGGTCAATTTAGAGCCACCAATTAGCCTAACCCGCATGTCTTTGGACTGTGGGGGAAACCAGAGGAAACCCACACAGACACGGGGAGAACATGCAAACTCCACACAGAAAGGCCCTCTTCGGCCACTGGGCTCGACCCCAGAACCTTCTTGCTGTGAAGCGACAGTGCTAACCACAACACCACTGTGCCACCCAATTTAGACATATCAACCAGGATAATATGGAAGCAAATTTAAACACAAAAAGTATTTGTTTGGTAGATTTCAATTAACTCACTCATCTGCAAGCATTGAGTTTCTGTTTGCAAGATCAGATTCCACTATAGATTAGCTAGCTAGCCTAATCACCAAGTCAAGAGGCTAGCTCCATTGAGATAGCTAGCTAGAAGAACATTTACATTCCTGCCTCTAGTGTTTGTGAATCTTGTGCCATGAGGTGATATTTTCGCAACAAACAGCTTTAAGGAGTTTGATTTAAATTCCTAGCAACGCTAATCTTTAACGGATGAAACAGTGATTATGAGAACTGATACCCATCACTGTACTCAATCTACTGCTATACTTTGTTTTGATCAAGTGAGTTTGTTCTGGGACAGCTAGCTATTAGTGTTCAGCTAGTTTGTTTTGTCAGAATTATCATGCTAGCTAACATTTAAAACTGTTGCGAATTAGCCTTAGTCAGGCTTGTAGTATTCGAGTCCAGGACTCCAACTCAAGTACAAATCATACCCTAATTTTAAGAACTCGTGACTTGACTTGGACTTGAGCAGTGATGATTCGGACTTGGACTCATGCATGAACTACATTCGGACTCATAAATTGGAGATGAGGACTTGGATTTTTTTCTTTATTTTTTGTAACATGCCATAAGAATTTGGCATAAGATATTTATATCTACATAAATTTTTATACTAATTTTGTCCAACAGAATGAACATTCACCTGCTCATACATTATGTTCAGGAACAAATTAATGTTAATGGTGCTAAAATGCCTGGAGAGAAGCCTGTCCACTTTGCTTCTACAGACTTATGCAGGGGGAAAAAATGCTCTGCTATGTGTTCCATATGTAGAAGAACTATAGAGGAGACGACAGGGACAACCTCGAACTTCAATTGTCATTTGGCAAGACTCCACCCAGAGAAGTAAGTGACACGCTATGTTCATTGCCCTGTTGATAGTGGGGCTTGCTTGCTGAGCGATGAACTAGCTAGTGTTAACCCTCTTTCATGTTATTTGCCCTGTTTATAGCAGGGTTTGTGTCTGACTCAACTCGGATCAGTAGTGGACTTGGCTCGGATCAGTAGTGGACTCGACTCAGACTCAACTCGAAATTTTCTTAAATGACTTGGACTTGACTCAAACTTGAACACTAGGGACTCGAGACTGGACTTGGACTCAAGGTTTCGTGACTTGACTACAACACTAGCCTGAGTGCATGTTTCGCCATGTTGTCATTAGGAACTAAATGTGAATCGTTTTCATACATTTACTTTAAGGATATGTAAGTAAAATTCAGATCGATTGTAGAATTTAAAGCTGAGGTTCAGAGGATTTATTTAGATAAGAAATTGCACTTTTACTTGAGTGAAAAATGTTGGTAATTTTACTTCCTCTGCTGGGGCTGTATGTTTTATTGAACAGATGTGCCATGCGGAGTTCTCAGAAAAAGGTACTAAATCAAGGTACTAAAAACACCACCTGAGGAATGGTATCCTCAAGAGGACATCTTCAGTACCTTCTGAGAGGAACATAGTTAATGCACATAATTGGACCTTAAGGACTCCTGTTGTACCTTTAAAGGTAAATTTGCATTGATTGCATCTTGGGGAATAAAAGTGCACTTGCAGCAAGATAGCAAGACAAAAATAATGGGTGTGTTTGATCTCTAGAGCCTGATTACAACTCGGGGGGGGGGAATCTTCACCGTCACTTTGCATATTGCAGCTTATTCCTTTCCAAATAATGCAGCAGTTACAGGATATATTTAGTCCCATTTCTTCAGTGGTAAAGTGTGAAAGGAATAATAAAAGAATACTCAAGCAAAAACAGAAGCATATTTATCTCTGTAGGGCTGGCAAGTGGAACCAAATCCTGTAGCTCTCACATGGTGGATCTGGTTTCCCCACCCTCATGATGAAGAGTTTGTGATGATAAATAAATTAAAACAGGTGTGTTGGATTAGAAAAGAATGTAAATACAGTTCTGTGGAGTTAGACTTGGGCTTGGGAATGGCTGGAGTGATGGAAAGTGAGTAGGAGGTTTATTTGTTTTGGATTACATCTAAACTCAGGTATGGAACCAGAATATCTAGATAGCAGTCACTGAAAATCACTGACCATTGCATATTCACAGAGTGCTCACAGTACGGCTCATGGAATTATGGGTAAAACGCTGAACAATATCAGCTCTAAATGTTTTGATAAAACAGTTGGCTTTGCTTGATATGGAACAATTTTCATCACGATAAAGGTGTCAGATAAAACTGCAAATTATGAATGAATTCCTTGGTTGGGATTTAAAACCAGTGGTCATATGGTCCTAATGTAGCGATTAGTCTGTTTGAATGGGAGCCTGGTGTATTTCACTCTTCGGTACAGAGGTTTAGCCAGGTGAGAACACAGAAAGCACAATCGGATGCCCACGAAAACAACCGAACATCTCAGCAAGGTGGTTTCTATTGTAGTCAGGTTCAAAATGAACTCTACTGTAGTATGATTCAATTGCTGTGAGAACGTGATTTGACTCTGTATCATCTCAACTGCTGAAAGTGTAGCAATCATGCTTCGTACTAGTACATAATTGTTTCTATGGCAACAGTTAATTCATAATTTTTTCAAAAAATTGCAGTGAAAAATTTAATCATCCAGATCTGTATGAAAAACAATGTATTTAATCACTTCTCGAATGATCATTATGATCATTATTACCTCTATCAACATTGCTGGAGGAGGTTATATTTTCGCCTCCATGTTTGTTTGTTCCCAATATAACTCGAAAAGTAGTGAACAGATTTGGATGAACATTGGAGGAAAGGTGGGCCATCAACCAAGGAACAATTGGTTAGATTTTGATGCAAATCTGGATATGTATGTGGATCCAGGATTTTTTTTGTCTGTTCCCAATGCATTACATTACATTATATTGCATTACATTACATGGCATTTAGCAGACACTCTTATCCAGAGCGACACACAATGAATGCAAAAGTCAGGTACACAAAGTGCTGAACTTCTAGACAAGAAAGTTCTAGTGCCAACTGGACAAGTGACAGCAATACCTAGTGTAATATACTGTTGAAGTACCAATACTCAAAAAGCCAAGGAAACAAACCAACCATATAAAGTACAACTAAATAGAGGAAATGAAGTGAGCATACCATAGGGTTTTTTACCCCTCCATTCTAGACCAAGGCCTACCGAATTTTTTTCCCATTTTTTCCCTTCTATGTTTAGAAATTTATCTCATTTTTTCCCTCAGTGATGAATTACTTTTGGTAAATTTTAAAAAATCTGATGTCTTTGTTTCATTCAAAACATCATTGCGCATCCAAAAATGCAACAAAACCTTCCCATACCGATCAATAACAACTAACTCATCTGAATGAAGCACTACAAGCATGCCCTCTGTCATGGCGACGTAGTTACCATTGCTATGGGGTCACGTCACAGTGCAAAGCCTCTGTACAGGACTCAAAACAGCTAACCCCAGGCTAGACAGTACACAGCCTGGGTTGGTCAGACCGAAATGCAGTTACACAGTGGGCAGGGAAGGGGAACGTAACTCACGTTGGGTGGTGTAGTGGTTAGCACAGTCGCCTCACAGCAAGAAGGTTCAGGGTTCGAACCCAGCAGCCGGTGAGGGCCTTTCTATGTGGAGTTTGCATGTTCTCCCCGTGTCTGCATGAGTTTCCTCTGGGTGCTCCGGTTTCCCCCACAATCCAAAGCGGCCTTGGGCTGAGGTGCCCTTGAGCAAGGTACCTAACCCCTGACTGCTCCCCAGGCGCTGTGTGTGGCTTCCCACTGCTCTGGGTGTGTGTGCATGTGTTCACTGCCCCAGATGGGTTAAATGCAGAGGATGAATTTCACTGTGCTTGAAGTGTGCATGTGACAAATAAAGGTTTCTTCTTCACAAAGTACTGAGTGGATTTTGATGAATGTTGGAGGAAAGGTGGACTGTGGGCCAAGGAACAAGTGATTAGATTTTGATGCAAATTTGGATATGTATTTGGATCCAGGACTTTTTTTTGTCTGTTCCCAACGTAACTCAAAAAGTACTGAACAGATTTTGATGAATGTTGGAGGAAAGGTGGGCTGTGGGCCAAGGAACAATTGATTAGATTTTGATGCAAATCCAGATATGTATGCAGATCCGTTCTCCAGATATGTATACAGATCCAGGACTTTTTTTTTTTTTTTGTCTGTTCCCAATGTAACTCAAAAAGTCCTGAACAAATTTTGATGAACATTGGAGGAAAGGTGAGCCGGGGCCAAGGAACAATTGTTTATATTTTGATGCAAATTTGGATATGTATGTAGATCCAGGATGGCTTTTTTTCTTTTCCCAATGTATCTCAAAAAGTACTGAATGGATTTTGATGAATGTTGGAGGAAAGGTGGGCTGTGGGCCAAGGAACAATTGATTATATTTTGATGCAAATTTGGATGTGTATGTGGATCTGCAATCCAGATATGTATGTGGATCTGCAATCTAGATATATATACAAATCCAGGATTTTTTTGGCTTTTACCAACATAACTCAAAAAGTACTGAACCAATGTTGATGAATGTTTGAGGAAAGGTGGGCCATGGGCCAAAGAACAATTGTTTGGATTTTGATGCAAATCCATATATATATATGTGGAGCTGTGCTCCAGATATGTATATAGATCCAGGATTTTTTTTGCTTGTTCCCAACGTAACTCAAAAAGTACTGAACTGATTTTGATGAACACTGGAGGAAAGGTGAGCCAGGGGCCAAATAATCCTGTCATCGTCATCGTTGTCGGCATCTGTACATCTAAGAAGACGATGGAGTAGCACGGGAGGAGGAACTGCACTTTTGCAAATGGCTAAATAAGCCAATACGTGAGTGGCAGTCCCTCAAACAGATGGCACATACAAAGGAGGACAGCTTCTGGGGATGGAGTTCTCGCTCCTTTCGGGAGGCACTCTTCTGGGCAAGGGCAGTGGTGTGAGCCTCCTCGGCAGTTTGGGCTCCTTTCCTCACAGCAAGGCACCAAGCTGAATGGTCGTTAGTAATGTCTTCCCAGGTTGTAGTGGGAATCTTTGAGTATTTCAGGTCCCTTTTATAGATGTCCCTGAAACGCAAATGGGGGCAGCCGACCAGCTGAGAGCCTTCTGCCAGTTCGCCGTACAGGAGGACTTTGGGGATGCAGCCGGATTCCATGTGCCTGATGTGCCTGAGCCAACGAAGGCGCTTCTCACTGAGGATGGCGAACATGCTATTCATGCCGGCACGCTCCAGGACTTCCGTGTTGGTGACTTTCTCTTGCCAGGGAATGTGAAGTATACGATGGAGGCACCTGAGATGGAAACTGTTTAGTTTCTTTTTGTGCCTGGCATAGGTGGTCCACGACTCACTGCTATAAAGTAGAGTACTAAGCATGCAGGCCTGAAAGACGCGTAGTTTGGTCTGTACTGTGAGGTAGGTGTTGTTCCAGACCCTCTGGTTCAGCTTAGACATAACCGTGGCAGCCTTTGCGAGTCTGCTGCCTACCTCAACCTCAATAGCAAGAGAGTTGGAGATGTTGGATCTGAGGTAGGTGAAGCTTTCCACTGCATCGAGAGTGTGCCCATTGATAGAAATGGAGGGGGGATGGTCAGAGCCTTGCACCATGACTTTCGACTTTTTAAGGCTGATGGTAAGACCAAACTCCTTACAGGCATCGGAGAACTGGGCAACAAGCTGTTGTAGGCCATCCTCCGAATGCAATGTAAGAGCTGCATCATCCGCAAAAAGCATCTCACGGATAAGCACGGAGGTCACTTTGGTCTTTGCACGGAGGCGCGCTAGGTTAAACAGTTTGCCGTCCTCCCTGGTGTGGATGTAAACACCCTCGCTGCAGTCCTTGAAGGCATGCTGGAGGAGCATTGAGAAGAAGATGCCGAAAAGCGGCGGTGCAAGCACGCATCCCTGTTTGACGCCACTGCCGACTGGGAAGGGCTCCAAAAAGGCCCCGTTAAAACTAACAGTGCTGTGCATATTCTCATGGAAGGAGGTGATCACTGCTAGCAGGCGTGAAGGGCAACCAATCTTCTTCAGTAGCTTGAAGAGCCCACTCCGGCTAACCAGGTCAAACGCCTTAGTTAAGTCGATAAATACAATGAAGAGGGGCTTTTGCTGCTCGCGGCATTTTTCCTGGAGCTGCCGTAGCGAGAAGATCATGTCGACTGTTGAGTGACCCTCTCTGAATCCACATTGGGATTCAGGATAGACACGAGTCGCTAGAGGCTGTAAACGCAACAGAGCTACGTGGGCAAAGGCCTTTCCTAAGATGACAAGCAGGGAGATCCCCCGGTAGTTATCACAGACACTATAGTCTCCTCTGTTCTTAAAAAGTGTGACAGTGCAAGCATCGCGCATGTCTTGGGGGATGTTACCCTTCTCCCAGCAAAGAGTAAATTGTGCAGGGGATGAAGGAGGGCAGACTTCCCGCTTTTCAGCACTTCTGCAGGAATGCCATCATAACCAGGAGCCTTCCCACAAGTGAGCCGATCAATGGTTTGGCTGAACTCGTCTAGGGTGGGTAGTGCATCTAGCTCCTCCATAACTGGAAAGTTGGGGATGGCATCAAGGGCTGCATTGGTGACAGTGTTTTGGGATGCATACAGCTCAAGTTAGTGCTCGACCCATCTCTGCATTTGCTTTCCTTGGTCCGTTAAGATTTCACCAGATTTGAACTTGAGGGGAGCAGACTTGGTAGGAGCCGGGCCTGTGGCCACCTTGATCCCTTGGTACATCCCTCTCACATTGGCAGAATCGGCAGCTGCTTGTATTTTCCTGCAGAGGTTTAGCCAGAAGGTGTTTGCGCAGCAACGGGCGGTCAGCTGAGCCTTATTTCTAGCCGCTCTGAAAGCATTGAGGGTGCGAGGGCTTGGTACGGCTTTGTAAACCAGCAGGGCTTTTATCTTAGCTTCAGTCACAGGTTTCATCTCCTCCCAGTGGGCCTCATACCAGTCGGTATTTTGGTGCTCTTTTAGCCCATAGGCAGAGGATGCTGAGTTGTAGATAGCATCACGAAGGCACGACCACACTGAGTCAATGCACTTGTTGGTAGGAAGCTTTCTGGCAAGGGAGCACTCCAGTTGGTTTGTGAAAAGTTGGTTCATTTCTGCATTGCCCATGCAACATGTGTTGATCTGGGGACAACCTTTCTTCTTCATATGCTGCAGCTTCTTTGGCATCACGCGCACCTTGCTGGCGACAAGAGAGTGGTCAGTGTCACAGTCCGCTCTGTGGTAGGATCGAGTTAGGAGAACACTGGCGATGTCCAACCGTCTGGTGATAACGAGATCGAGTTGATGCCAGTGACGGGAACGAGGGTGTTGCCACGAGACTTGGTGGATTTCCTTGCACTTAAAGAAGGTGTTTGTCACACATAGGTTTTGCATGAAGCAGAGTTCCAGCAAACGCTGGCCGTTGTCGTTGATCTTTCCCCTGCCGTAAACACCGAGGAAGGTAGGCCAGGCTTTGTGATCAGCTCCCACCCTAGCATTGAAGTTGCCAAGAAGGTAAAGCGCTTCAGATCTAGGGATCGTGGATACGACCTCCTCTAGGGCCACGTAGAACTTGTCTTTCTCCTCAGGCGGCGCATAGAGCGTAGGGGCATAAGGGCTGATGATATTAGCGACACCAGTAGATGTGGACAGCCGCAGGGTAAGTAATCTTTTGGAGCCTGCCAATGGGGTCTCCGTGAAAAGAAGAAGCAAATTTTTCACTGTAAAACCGACGCCATGCTGACAGGGTTCGTCCAGGGATTTCCCTTGCCAGAAGAAGGTATAGTTTGCTTCTCTGATGGTCCCGCTGTCAGCCAGGCGAGTCTCCTGGAGGCAAGCAACATCGACACTTAGGCGCAAGAGCTCTTTATCGATGACGGCGGTCTTTCTAGCAGCATCTATTTGCTGTAAATCAGCCGTAAGGTCGGGACACATAGTCCTTACATTCCAGCTTGCGAATTAAAGAGCTGGAGTCTTCTTTGTCTTATGTATTGTAGTGCCTGGTGCAAAGTTTTTTGGCCTACTTTTTGAGAAGGATCTCTATCTCCATGCACCCGATGAAGCAGGCAAGCCACGGCAGGACAGCACCTAATTGGCTGGGGGATGCCCAGCTTAAGGCGGGCGGTAGCTGTCCAGTGAGACTACGAAGGTCTCTCCCACCATCGGAAGTGGCCCCTGGTGCTCGTTTCCTTCGCCACTCGGATGAGCTTAGAACCAGTAACTGCTCACTCCCCGTGTTGTTTCCACATCTAATGATGGCGCTGAAGTGTCCTCTCCAGTGGTGCTACTGAGCCTGGGCAAGGGATATGGA
>JAPFFA010000001.1:55050458-55066972 GCA_026153275.1 Sciades herzbergii | reverse complement strand
AAAGGCGGGGTACACCCTGGACAAGTCGCCAGGTCATCACAGGGCTGACACATAGACACAGACAACCATTCACACCCTCGGGGAGAACATGCAAACTCCACACAGAAAGGCCCTCGCCGGCCACAGGGCTCGAACCCGGGCCTTCTTGCTGTGAGGCGACAGCGCTAACCACTACACCGCCTAATGAAGAAGCCCTGGTGACTTGTCCAGGGTGCGACCCTGTAGAACAGGATAAAGCGGCTAGAGATAATGAGATGAGATGAGATGAGAAGAAGCAGGTCTCTTCAGAAGATGCGCACAGGAATTCTGAAAAGCTGAGCAGCCGGTAGGGGGCGTGTTTGAGAGAAGATCCTGTGTGTGTATGTGTGTGTGTTCTCTGTCGAACAGAGCCGCAGCCTCAGTACCAGCGCTGCGCTCGGAGCGGATAGACGGGCGGACCGAAGGAGCTTCATGCCGCTGCGTTTTGCGCATTAACCGGGACGGTTTCTCTCCAGACCGGGCGGAATCTTTACCACGGCATTCAAGCGGAGATAGAAAACAAAGGGGAAAGAAGAGTGTCTCAATGGAGCTAAGCTTGGGCCGGGGCTGTCTTCTGCTCTTCCTCCTGACAGCAGTGCAGGTAACGCGCATGTAACATGAGTGTAAGTGCTCTTTCTGTTCAGAGGAATCTCCAGCGCGCTTCCGGTAGAACTCAAAGCCGCACATCAGAGGCGCGGCACTTCACAGCTGGACTTCACAGCTGGATTTTTTTGTCCGTTTCTGGGTGCGCAACTTTGGAATAAGCGGCACTGTGCGCATCCTGTCGCGTCTCTACTCCAGCGTGCGTAAACCCATCATTTCTGAAGTGTTATAAAGTTGTTCATGATGTCCCAGCAGCACTAAGAGTCTGTTAGGGGATCTCTTATGGGTCAGTTTGACGCACTTTAACTTGAACAGACCTGGACAGATGAATGTAGATGATGTGTTGGAGCTGACACCCAGGGGGATTCTGAGCAATGTCAGGGGTAATCATGAGGATACATTGGAGTGGAGAGATAAATTCATGAGCTAGTTCTTCTATGTATGGAGAACAGTCTGGAGAACATCTCCAGGCATGTTCCTTTTGAACACCAGAACAAAAAAGTCTTGGGAAAAAATAAATAAATGAAAAGAAAGTGACCATCTTTCTTTCCATCTGTGTAGTTTTAAATGGATAAAAAAAATCCTCTCGGATCTCATTTTTCTCCTGTTTACTTTCTGCCTGATTACTAATCAAGAACATCTTGAGTTCAGCTGATCTTTGGTGTCCTGGTAACTCAGTGATACGCAGCTTTTGTTCTCCGTCGCTTTGTTTTCATTCAAATTTCAATCCCCGAACTGAAAGACTGTGCTGAATTGAATAGCCGTGACGCTGTCCTACTCTGGAGCTCGCATTCTTTTAGGGCCCCTCACAAAAGTGATTGTGTTAAGACCGTGGTTGTTGTGTGTGTGTGTGTTGGACGATTTGATCTAAGGCGCTGAGAAGTTTTCCAAAATGCACAGATTGTCAAATCTGTGCTGAAAAGGAAACGCTTCACATCCCCAAGTCCTGTTTCACTCTGAACTAATGCCACCATTCAGACGGAACCGGTTCGTCTCAAAAAGCCGTAGGCACATCACATCTAATGCTGCTGATCGATCTCTGGCCCTCGCACAAGCTCGGTGGAAAACAAAACGGCCGCTGTTCTCGTTTCCTGCCACGTTCCGCAGTAGAACACTTAACCTCACCGGCCTCATTAGCCTAATTGCATTCACTGTCCTGCTATAAAACAGGTGCTGCCTTTGTGTGTGTGTGTGTGTGTGTGTTGAGGGGTTAAGGGCCATGGGTGAGGGAATGTTAATTGTGCACTGATGAGTCACTCTGTGTTTTTTTTTTGCAGACTGGCACAGAAGGAAGAAGCTCTGTACCATGCACGCCTGGGTTTTCTGAAGACGTGTATGATGCACCGATGCCTGAAACCCTAAAGGAAGGACAGCTGCTTCTCACCGGTAAAAATAAATAAATAAATAATAAAACACACAAAAGCTTGTTGTGGGCTCAAGGCCATGCTCATGTGTGTATGTGTGTGTTTCTCAACTGCATGTGTAGCTCGTAGTTGAGTACGAAGAAAATAAAAAACAAAACAGGGTATCAAGTGTGCTTTCTGTGTGGTGGTTGTTTGTAAGGTGGTGTGTGTGTGTGTGTGTGTGTGTATTAAAGGGGGGACTGGTTTCTATGTCCCGATGGGGACCAAATGTCCCTACAAGGATAGGTTTGTCCGTATGGGGACATTTGACTGGTCCCTATGAGGAAAACCTTTTTTTTTTTTCCTTTCTTTCTAGTTTTCAACAAAAAGTGCAGCTTTTATGTACAGGTCAATGGAAGTTTCTTACAATGGAGTGTGTGTGTGTGTGTGTGTGTGTGTGTGTGTGCTATTCAAAGAGTAAGCTATCAAATGTCCTTTGTGTGGTTGTGAAAATGTGTACACACACACACACACACAAACTGATCTATCTATCTATCTATCTATCTATCTGGACACGAGTGTTTTGCTGGGAAATACGCCACTCGTATTTTTCATACGAGCTCCATCCAGGACATGGAGAACCAAAACTCTGACATAAATCTCTATATGTCACTCACGTGGAAATCGTTGAATTGTTTTGATACATTTGGATAATTTTTGTTTCTGAATGTGTCGATATAATAAAAAGAAAATCACACGTTGGCTTGAAGATATGAAGTTTATCTTCACATATTGAAAAACTCACACTTTTCATACGAAATACATCGCAGATCTGAGTGACATATTTAAATAATATTGGCTGTCATTGAGTGGTATATCAGATATATTCCATTGAATGGAATATATCTGATATACTGTGAAAAAAAATCCAGCCAATATTATTATTATTATTATACGTACACATTCCTTTAGGGTATTCAAGGCGTCTTTCTCTTGCAAAATTCTCTCAAAATCTTCCGTATTTAACGAAGATGGTGGCCATGTTTGTTTACAAATTGTCCCAGTCACTCACTCGCTAGCACGGAAGTTTTACCTCTCCAATATGTGACGTCATGTTGTCTTGACAACCATGCAACATCGTAAACCATATTCAACGCTCATTCTCCATTGGGTAGAGTGACATAATACACATAGGAGAAGCGATATGCTAGCAATATTGCATGCTATCAAACCAAATGAACAAAACCTGCTAGAAGGGAATAGAAGACGCGGGGTGTGTGTGTGTGTGTGTCCATATAATATAAAGAGCATTACACGGTGGCACAAAGATATGAAGTTTATCTTCTCGTGTTGAAAAATATATCACTCAAAGATACACTTCATATTTTTGCACAACTGTGTCATATCCTACATATATATGTGTGTGTGTATAGATATGTATACAGCATATGTGAGCATGCATGTATGGGTGTGTGTGTGTATCCACAGCTCCACGTGTGGTTCTGATCTATGGTGGGTGAAAACAAGCTTCAGACATGTTTAACCAATTAGCCACACTGTTATGTGGGCTTAAAAGCCATGTTGTTTGGTTTGTACACCAATAAAAGTTCAAGCTCTGCTTCTAATCACCAACTTGCACAAACCCCCCCTCAAAAAAAAAAAGCTTTACTGAAAATCCTGCAGAGTTTCCACTTCGTGAAATTTGTGTGTTTCGCTGCCAGGAAGAAAAACAATGGAAAAATAGGAGGAAAGCAGCTTAAGCAAATTTAGGTTTGCTTGTAAAATAGAACTTTTTTATTGTCAGCATTTCGAGGAAGACTCAAGTTTCTTACCTTTATATTTGAGTTTTAACTAGAGATGCATTGCTAGCACTCTCAGACCCGGTATGAGGGCATGTTTTTTTGGTTTTCTTCAATACCGATAATGATAACGAAATGCATAACTGACTAAATCAATCACGGACATCATGGGCTATATTCTTTAGTTTATGTTTCTCTGGTTTAAATAGTGGTTATGATCATGTTCATGTGCTTGTGCTAGTAGACTCATTATTTATAACGTTAGCCAGTTGATTTTAACTAAAGTGAGTTAGCTGGCTACATGAGTTAGCTTGGACTGCAATGGAGAAAAGCAAATGTTCATTCATTCCTTCATTTGTTTCTGTTCTTTTATGGTTAAGTTGTGTATTGCGGATATTTTATACACTATTTAGAACTGTATAGATGTGTACCAATCAAGTCATATAAAGGTTAAGATTTGGATATGTGTCAGAGTTCGTTGTTATACAATTTCTAAATGTAAAACTGAACACAATCCAACCACATGTCTCTTTTGCTAAATTTTCTCATTTGATCAAGATCCATGATGTACCTTAATGCTTCCAGTAATTCTTTATTTTTATCTTTCCCTGAGTGACATCAAAGCAAAAACGGACTCACAAGTACCTACCGAAGCAGGCTGGGGGGGAAAGCTTTCCTTTCTTCTTTCCTCGAGTAGCATCTTTGTCGTTAAAACCCTAAGCTCACAAAACATCTCAGTACGACTTCTGGAGCTTTTATGATTGTTGAGCGTGTCCAATGCGTCTACTGTTTGAAAGCCATTCACTGGCCATTTGGGAATTGAAGGCAGCATCCCTTTCCCATTCCCAATCAACGCAGCCCGGTTCATGCTGGTCTTACAAGGCTTTCCTGAGATCAAGGAGAAAAGATTTTCACATTCCTGGTTGTTTCTGGAGGCATTTCCTACCTGATCTCACGAAGAACTACAAAAAATTTAAATGAATGAAGGTGATGTAGGATAGAATTCATTTAATTTTATATAAATTAAGCCAAAAGAAAAGATGTGAACACTAAATCTAAACTTGTGTAACCTTTCACACCAATTGGTGCAAGAGGAAGCCATGGCCTAAAGGTTAGAGAAGCAGCTTTGGAACCAAAAGGTCGCTTGTTTGAGTCCCTGGACCAGCAGGAATGGCTGAAGTGCCCTTGAGCAAGGCACCTAGCCCCCAACTGGTCCCCAGACTGCTCTGGGTATGTTGTATGTTGCTCTGGATAAGATTGTCTGCTAAACGCCAGTTGTGTAGGTCCTTGTGCTTTTTTTCCCCCATTAGTACTGGTACAGGGAAAGAGAATTGGAGTTTCCATGCATACTGTACAACCAGTTGCTTTTCTAATTAGAAACAAGGACCTCAGGGCCCAAATGGTCCTCGTTTTAGAAGCTACTCCATCTTGTAAAAATGCTATCCCAATGACTTCTTGACAGTTTTAAATGAACGTGTGAACGAAGCTCATATCCAGCTGCTCCGTAAATGGTTTGATGGTGTCTTGATGTGCTGCGACCAAATGAAGCACAGCCAGTAATTATTGCCTCAGAGAACCCTCACCATGGTGTTAGCTCCTTCTGTGGGCTTGCATTTGATTAGAGCCCCTGTCTGAACAGAGTGATTCTGGGAGCTGCTGCTGGATTTCGCACATTCCCTATAGATATCACATGCTAGTGGAGAGCGTGAGGTAGTCTCAGAGACATGAAGAGATGTGGGGGAGGGATGATGGAAGGAGCCAGAGAGAATGAGAGAGGGAGAGAGCGATGCGACGGGAAAGAGAATGTCATGGGTTAGAGGTCACCATTTGCTTTCTTTACCCTTTCAACTCACTCCACTCCCCCACTATTCACTCTCCTCCAATGGGGGCACTTTTCATTCTACCAGGTTTGGAAGATCAGCCAATAAGCAAGGCTCAAGGCCACTAGTTCTCAATGTCCTCTTTATCAGGCAGGCTTCAGCATCCTCCCAACCTATTATCCCATCTGAGCATTGAAAATCCCTTGATAATTCAGTTCCAGATCTCCTCTGCTCTACCTTTCTGCATGTTGCACAGCCCGATGGGGAAGCTAATGGCCAGAGACCGTGCTAATGAAACACCATCCACTAATGGTGGCCCCCTGTAGGGCACCGATTTTCACAAGACATGGCTCCCAACAAGAGGCCTCACACTCTATGCGGCAATTTCCGCAAATGCAATCAGAGTGGTACCATGTTACTGTGAGGGTTTTTCATAAAACTCGACTCATTAAATGTTATCGAGGACAGATCATTTGCTTTGTGTATGTTTTCTAGGAGTGGTTGCAGGTTTTGGTTTTTTTCATCTTTTCTTGCAAGGGGCTGATGGCTGGGTGAGGCAGGATTAATAGCATGCCAGGCTAGTGCGAGGAGGGTGGTGGTGGTAATGGTGTGGTGAAGGGGGGCAGCCACATTCATTACTTTGCTTAATTGCAGCCTCGAGGCTGTAAATAATGATTGAAATAACTCTGGACTGACTTGTGCTGTAGCCGCTTGTTGCTTTGTAACGTGGGCCTCCGCGCTCATGGCTGAGCAGGCCTAGAAATATATAACACGTGTGTGATGATGCACATTGTTCATATTTCTTGTCATCCTGGATTTTAACATCGAAGTGGTTTGTTTGTTGCAGAAGGAAATTGGTGGACTCATCTGGGTAATGTAGGGAGATTTATTTAATAGTCTGGAAGCTTGAATAACATCACCGAGGCAGCAAGTTTCAGGAAACGATTAACAACCATAGAGACGGGCATATATTTAACTCAAGAAGAGAGATCTTTCTGTATGAGTTACATCTGTGTAGACGGATAACCACCATTACGAGAAGCTTAAAGGCACCATCAAATGCTCTAGATAAGCTTATCTCATTACTTATATAGTTGATAAGCTGAGGGAGCCATTACTTCTTTACATGTACTCCATTACAGCGCTTTGCAGCAGGTTTCCTTCTGGCTATTTTTAATAGATCCTGATGTACTGCTGATGCTTTGTAATGGCCTACCTTTTAGGCTTTTCTCATTTTTACCCATGGCATCATGATTCAGCCTGGCCATTAAGACTATCCGTTCCAAAAACTGGGTTAATGAATATTCCCCAAAGCCTAATTGAACGTAGTACACTTTCAAGGCGCCACCCAGCATCAATACTCCCCCAGCCCCATCCCCACCCCATCAAAGCCATCCGTCCTGCTTTCATTTCTCCTCGCCCTCCACTGCTCTTCTCCATGGCTTGCATTTTTACTGCTAATGAAGCGTTTCTTGGCGTGACGGAAAGGGCAGCATGTGGATTCGAACATGCTTCCTGGTTTCCCAGTGCTTTTAGAGAGAGAAAAGGAGAGAGGGGGAGGATATTTGGTGATGGTGAGCATGAGACCTTATCAACCAGGGTCAAATTTGTAAGTGGGATCCACAGTTGACTGACTTCACAATCTTGTCGAAACAAGCAAAGTCAATATTATCCTCAGACAAGATGCACTCACTCGTAACTGGACTTTTTCATTACTTTTTTCCCCATTCAGCTCTGACTAGTGGCCCATAATAAGGTAATTGGTTTATATACTGATGATGTCTTGATGGTAAAAAAAAAAAATAAAAATCAGAGAACTGTTTTTGTTTAATCTTTGTAGAAATGCAAGCTCAAATAGGTTTGTTGGCCTGATTTTCATGAATGGAAATACATTTCAAAATGTTTTTATTTAGAAAATTTTCCTAATTATATAGTTAATGAATGATCCAAAGAAGGTTCTGGGTTCGAGCCCAGTGGATGATGGCAGCCCTTCTGTGTGGAATTTGCATGTTCTCTCCGTGACTGCGTGGGTTTCCTCCAGGTGCTCCGGTTTCCCCCACAGTCCAAAGACATGCAGGTTAGGCTAATTGGTGGCTCTAAATTGACCGTAGATGTGAATGTGAGTGTGAATGGTTGTTTGTCTCTATGTGTCAGCCCTGCAATGATCTGGCAGCTTGTTCAGGGTGTACCCCGCCTCTCACCCATACCCAGTGGGGATAGTCCAGCTTGCCTGTGACCCTGTAGAACAGGATAAGCGACTACAGATGATGGATGGATGGATGAATGATCCAACTGTCTATTTTTGATGATGATATCCTAGACAACAAGATGGGCGGCACGGTGGTGTACTGTTTAGCACTGCCGCCTCACAGCAAGAAGGTTCTGGATTCAAGCACAGTGGCCGATGGGGGCCTTCCAGTGTAGAGTTTGTGTGTTCTCCCCGTGTCTGTATGGGATTTCTTTAGGTGCTCCGGTTTCCCCCAAAGACATGCAGTTAGGCTAATTGGTCATAGGTGTGAATGGTTGTTTCCCAAGCCCAGAAATGTGAGGCTTGTGGCAGGAACGGCAACTGGTGTAAAACTATGCTACAATTAATGACATGTGGATCAATAGGGTCCACATGGACCCTGACCTGGCAACAGTGCTGGACAAGGAGGAAGAAGATCCTAGACAACAAGATGCCATGCTTTTTGGAGATTATCTGCTCTCACTGATGAAGAATTGAATCCAGGTTTGGTAAAACACTCCTCCTGAAAGTATCGCTCACATAACAGTAACCTTACACAGTCTGTCATTTTCAAACAAACTTCCTCAATCGAGACTTGGTCTAGACATGTTATTGGTATCTACATAAAGCTTTGAAGCACTAATTTTGGGCATGGTAATCGATTGAAAGTCAGTGTGTTAATGTATTAAGGAGCAACGTCTTGAATAATCCCTAATTAATATCGTCCTTTAGGATTACAGACCCTGGCATTCTGTTCCAACACAAATGAGTCCTACTAATGCAAATGGCCAGAAACACCAATTGTTCCCTTAATCCCACTAAATTAAATGTGTGTGGATTGAACAGGGATGGCATTTCCACGCACTTTCCAACAGATTAAGCCAGACCATGAAGAATCCAACTTTATTTAAAAGATTCCAAGAGCCCCAAGAGTCTTGATCCTGGCGTCACCACCATTCACTTTTTTAAAAAGATTTTCCATCTCGAGCAGAACACACTCAGGGTTGTTAAGGATCTCTGTGATGTCTGCATGCACCATTACAGCAGCTTCTGGTGCACCTTGAACCACTTTAGACTATTTAGAGAATAGTGTTTAGCCAAGCCTGACCCTTACGACCTTGTCCCTGTAAATCTGGCTCTGGGTTCATGCCTCCAAGGCATGTTCTTTATCCAACAAAGCTTGTGTTTGGTTTACAGACAAGCGAGCAACCTTAAATAACATAACACCAAGACCTTGTCTAATGACTTGACTGTGGAAGCAAGAATCGTAACTTGGGACCTGATCCAATTGGTCTTGTGATGTGTGCCATATTGTTGTCAGGCTTTACGTTTAGAAGATGGATGGTGCACATGTGGCCTTGCACATCCTAGTGCTTAAAACAACCGCAGTATCAGCGGGAGATGGATTTGATTTTGATTCCAAATGTGACACGCTGTAAGACATCAGGGAGAAACAAGATCCATGACTTCAGCTCACAGGGCTCTCAATAAAGCCACTGAGTCAGAAGCTGATCTCAGTTGCTCCATCCTCCTTATTGTCTTCTCTTTTTGGTGACATCTTCATCCTCTTCTGTCTCGACATCTGGACATGAAGCACAACCTGACTGCTGAAGTGTATCCATTTTGATTCAGCATACAGGCCTCAATGTCTAGGGTTTCTGGGCCGGAACTGATAACGACCTTTCTTTCAAGGTGTGGTTTTCGCTTCTTAAGAGAGAAGGGAACAGATTGATGAGTTCAGGGTCTTTGGGTTGATCAATACATTGCAACGCAAGTTGCATTTCAGTCCTCGGATCATGCTGATGGATGATTAGAATCAGGCCACTGCGTCTTCATTGGACAGTGTCATGACAAATCCCCATCGCATCCCCATGGCTACATTTATGACACTCTGGTGTGTGTGATTTCCATTACGTGGTGTTTTGGATGCCATGAACATTTAAATGAGAACTATTTGTCAGGTTTATTTTTGAAAAGAAAAAAAAAGATCAAATCACCATTTTTTCTTTCTTAGCAGAGTGCAATAGTGCCGGTTAAATGCTTTTTGTCTCACACTTTGTTAACACATTTGCTTTGCATGATGATCCTTGTTCTGTCATGTATTATTCATGTATTGTGATTTTCATCAGAAAGTGTGAAGTAGCATGAATATTCAGATAGTATTTTTAGTCTGTTTGTAGTCTATTGCTACTCTTGTCTTCATAGACCAATGCCGAGATCTTGACACTGATTCCTGACATTTTAAACCTTCGCTGAATTTCCTCCCAAAGAGAACATTTGGTACAAGTTACAGCAACAGACCATATGGTTTTATGTACTCGTGTTTTATTTCATCCTCCTTAAAAAGACAGATGTTGTCTATATTTTGATAGGATGAAGTACAGGAACTGATTTATAGCGGCTCTTGAAACAAGTTTTATATTGCGCATAATTATTCTACGTATTTGGAAGATCCGTCCCTTTGAGACATGCTTTTTATAGGCTGTAGTTTATTGAGTTTATTGACCTCATGGTCATCCAACATGTCCTGAGTCACTATGCCCTGCACTGACAGCCATAAAATTTTATCCTGTAGCATCTATTAAACAAAAGATGAGCTTCTTGAGCAATGTTTATTGTTCATATTAAATACAAAATGGGCATTTTGGGGATTGGGGTGCCTTTTTTTGGCATAGAATTTCAAAATGTGGAACATTTTCTCTGTGTTTAAAATGCCTTTTATCTTTATTTTATATACACATCCAGTGCTTTAAGTGGGCTGGCACGCACCGGTACGCAGTACCGCCACTTCTAGATTTTAACCCCTGGCGTACCGGGACTTCTCACAAGCTCACAGTACCCTTTCCTGTCCTCTGCATATCAGAGTGTCTCTTGGCGATTCATTATGACATTTAAACTACATTACCCAGGGTGCACTACGCGACACTTGCCTCTCTCGACGTTCGCAGGACTATGTGACACTCATTCACTTGTTCACGGAGAAGTCAGAAACAACAAACGGGAAAAGCAAAGAAACAAAAACAGGACAGTAATGTTGGCATGGCTACAAAAGGGCACAAAGAGAATAAATCGAAACGGAGTTGGATGATGACTCGGTGGGGAGCGGCAAGCTAACACTAGCGCGTCTGCTAACAGCGAAGAGCCTGTTGCTATCACTACGCCTGTTGCTACCGATACTCCAGCCAACTGCGACGTTAACAATAACGTCCTTCAACATGAATGGCCAGACTGTTGGTCAAAGGATTTTTACTCACAGAACGACTGGCTTATTTGTAAAGACAAAAAGCTTGGGTGTAAGATATATAGCTGCCCGACTCGTATGCCAACAGGTGAATATTTGGGAGTACTGGCATTTATTTGTTTCCACTTAAAGCACTGTATACATCGGAAAGAAATGGTGCCCTAATTGTTGAATCAGCCAGTTATTTCTGAATACGTTTAGCAGTAGGAGTAGAGTGTATCACCTTTTGGCAGCTTGAGTGCCCTTTTTTGTTTCAACGCCACCCATGTATTTGTGACATGTCCAGACCTTGGCGCTTTGAGAGTGGCAAAGCCAGTGCAGCTAATTGGTGAGCTCCTTTTAAGGTCAGCGACCTTTACTGAGCTGTGAGAGCTATTATTTTATTCATGTTTGACCACCTTGGCTTTTGCATTCTTATCAGAGCAGGCAGTCTGGACTGTGTCTTGGCTCGGTTGAGGCAGTGCAGGACGTTTGGAATGTCCCGGTACTGATAAAGCTGTTAGTGTTGATGTTAGCTCGCCTCTTCCACCCATGTGTCCTCTCTCCCTCTCTCTCTCTGTCTCTCTTGGCTCTCAGCTCATTATCACAAGCAGAGAATGTGAGTGACACTGACATTCGGCAGCCGAATGAGGTTCTATCTTTCAGGGGTGTTTTTTTTTATCTACTTCACCTTCTTTTTTGTTGTTGGGTATGGAGCCTGTTTGCCCTTGGCATATAATTAGCCCTCCTCAGCTCTCTCGGCCCACAAGGCTGCCAGGTTTGTGTCTGTTGAGAGATCTATAAAGTGCCCCACACACCCATTCTCCGTTTAACACTTGGTCAAATTTTCAGTAGATCCATCACACTTTTTAAGTAGCGCTGCGTTCAGAATTCTTAAGGGTGAAAAATAAGCATCTGAATGCCTCTCTATTGTAGTCCCTCCCCTCCCTTTTTCAATCTCAGACACTCTCACCAAAAGCCATAATTTGTACACCCAGAGATAACAGTCATTTTACAGCTCTAGTGTCTTCTCATGAAAATGAAGCCTCTTTGTGGGTTATATGATTGCGAAATGCACCTGTGTCACCGCAGGAGGGGACGGCGTCATGGACCGAGCATCTGATATGCCACATTTGGACTTCGTACAGACGTGTCTCCTTCTCACACAGAGCCACCAAGGTCTCTGTTAACCTACTCCACATTTGCGAGCTGAATTTGATTTACCTTCACGTTGCTGTACAGAGCGAGTTCGACGACCTGCACGTCTAATGAGAGGCAGTAGAAATAGCAGTGCTGACCTGGCTTTCTGCTCCAGTCACAGGAGATGGGGGAGGGAACGCGGCAGACAAAAGAAAGACAGAGCAGCCTGGCACTTGGCAGACAGCAGATCAACACTTTGCAGAGAAATGTTTATTCTTGCAAAAAGCTTCCTTGTGTATTTTCTCTCCTCCTCATTCTTCTTCTTGTTCTTCTATTTTTTTCCTTCTGTGAGGGGCGAAGACTGTTTGGCTTGATCTTGTGTCTCCTCCTCTACAAAGAGGCCCAGTATGCACTGCTCTGCCGTTGTTGAGCTGCCAGTCCTCCGAGCAATTCAATGTCCCTTTTATTTCGACCTCTCTAGTTCGTTCTTGTTCTCTCTCTCCTGTGAACGCTCTTTCATTCTCCGTGTCTTATCACGTCCTTTTTGCTCGCCGCCTTGCACTCTGTCTATATACTCATACGTACACGAAGGACAATTTAGACAGTAGTGTACTTCAATAATTAGGGGAAAGGTAAACGTAGTGGACTACATAAAGTCCAGAGATTTCTGGATATCATCAGCTGTGCAAGCAGAGTGCTTCGCAAGATGATTTTACCTCCTACGGCTTCAGAAGTACTTTGATGTGTTTGATTTAAAATATATATTTATATATATAACTGGCGGGTGGTCTCCATATGGTATGGGCGAGGCACGGTATTTTTTATGTATTTGGAGCCTCTCTGAACTCGTCTGAAGCTACCTGCTTGAAATCAGGAGAGAATATGACTCATAAGGGCCCCTCTGAACAGGTACAGTGTCTTGCAAAAGTATTCATCCCCCTTGGTGTTTGTCCTGCATTGTCGCATTACAAGGGGCAGGGGGTGAATACTTTTGCAAAGACCCTGTAAATTGATTTTTTTTTTTTTGTTTTGTTTTCTGTCCCCACAAAAATGGCATTTTGGGTCTCTCTGCTTTCATTGTTTTCATGTGGATGGGGAAAAAAATCAACCAAGAAGTAGCTCCATCTCATCATCAGGCCACACATATGAATCCTTGCATTTGTCGTTTTTCTTTTTTTTCTTTGCCCATGGTGGTGTTTTCACAAAACTTTCCTCTATTGCTGAATACTTTTATGCCTCTTCATAACAATGTCATGCTCATGTGAGTGTTTTCAAATCATCTTCATCATGTGGATGGAGATTTTTGAAAACTGATCATGTGGATGGGAGTTATGGAAGGACGGGACCTTAATCCCAGGGTCGTCGGTTTCTGCTACACATCACATTACATTACATTATATTACAGGCATTTAGCAGACGCTCTTATCCAGCATACCCAGAGCAGCCTGGGGAGCAGTTCAGGGTTAGGTGCCTCGCTCAAGGGCACTTCAGCTATTCCTGCTGGTCAAACCGGCAACCTTTTGGTCCCAAAGCCGCTTCTCATTGAATGAGGTGCTTTCATTTCCAACTGGGTTTCCTGAGACTTTAAAGCACATCTGTAAGTTACTCTGGATGATGCCATGTGCCAAATTCTGAAAATGTAAATGCGAATGGAAATATCTTGGATTATCTCCAGAGATCTTGACGAGGCTCTGATGTCCTCAACGGGACAACCTTGGATTTAACCTTTGTCATTCCCAACTACCTCTTCTTCCACTTCCTGGTATTTCTAGAGCTTTTTTTTTTTTAAGGCCCAAGCCCCGGAGGTACAAGACGCTATTCTTTTCCTAAGGATACTTCTTATTGTTATTATTATTATTCATTTTCTTCAAGACTTGGCCATTTTTGAGGTGGTTCCCATGTGCGAAAACTCATGAAATTTGGTGCACACATCACTCCTGGCCATCGCTACACAGGGATAGAGACTTGGCCCCGAGTGTTTCCGGGGAACTCCATAGCACCCCTACATGTCATTGAGACTTTTGCCCGGTATATACAATAGTTTCACCTGCCTCTGTCAAATTTGGTAGGTGTGTTGAGTGCTCCAAGACGAACAAAACTGTGGTGTACATTGTATTAGCCAGACTCAACAGGAAGTGGATTATTTTTGGTTTTGTGCATCTTGACACGTGTTACATTTTGACCTTCTCCTAGGCAGTTTGTTGGATTCGTGCCAGATTTGGTGTACTGTAGGTGCTCGGGCCCTTCATCGCCGCTTGCGGCTATATATATATATTTTTTATTTTACAGTCACTTAGGATTTCTGTTCGGTTCTCTATTACGTCTTCATCTTCCTTGATATGAAAGTCCCACAAGATCTGTTGAGGCTTTGTTATTGAAACTCTGAGATTCCTCATATTTGGTATGAATAACATGTCCAGCTCATACTCCTAGCAGATGTTAATGTATGCTCCCTTCCCCTATGCTGTATGATCTTTCTGCATCTTGCACCCTGCTGCTTGGTGCTGGATTGTCTTGGGGCGTCTTAACCCTACCGCCTCGATTGATCTAGCAGCTGAGTGCTTTGGTGTATAAAAATATATCTCTTTTTTGATTATTTCCAAGCCTCTTGCGTCTTGCTCCTTTGCACGCTCTGTTCCACCCCCTATATCTCTATGCACGTTGTGTAGGTTGATGATCAGGCCTTCTTCTCCATCGAAGCCTCCATTAAGCATAGAACTAGAGGAAACAATTCAAATCCCTCTCTCTTATTCTTCTCTCCATACCACCTTTTGTTGGCTTTTTAGCTGTGGTTTCTTTGACGGGCTCTCTGAGAGAGAGAGAGAGAGAGAGAGAGAGAGCAGGGTGTGGCTGTCTTTGGCACGACTGTTTGTTCTTTGAATTGGGCATCAAGTTTCCTCTCTGGCACCGCCTGTCTCCTGTAGCGTTTGGATCTGTGTGCATGACACTCGCAGGACACAGGCTGCCATAATAAATCAACCATGAGCTCATCTGCTGAAAAAGCACAAGAAGGAGAAGAAAAAGAAAAATGAGGAGGAGGAGGCGGTCAGAAATGGTGATGGGCATGGTAGGCATGGGCTGCGGTTTCTCAGTGCTTGCACTTGGAATGTTTTTTTGTCTTCCTTCCACTCATTTGATTCAGCTCATCAGGTAATTGCTTCCTGTTATGAGCCAAGCCAGGTGTGGAATGGCGAGAAAGCACAACAATGCAGTGAAATAGCAAATACAAGACCAAATAAGGATGCAGGACATTGTGTAAAATGACACAGATGAAGTAAATTACTATATATATATATATATATATATATATGCAGGGTAGCATATGACCGCTGAAATCATCAGATATTCCCAGACCGCTTGCTTTTCTAAGCCGTGACAGATTTAGCTGCGGCATAGAGGTGACAGTGAAAGTGGGAGATGATAGTAATTGACCCTGATCCAGTAACCACACGAACAAAGGTCTACTTCCTGCCTGGGAGGCGCAGAAACAGCGATCAAACACTTCCCACCCGGGGCTTGTGTTTCACAGCAGTATTTCCGAGTGGACACGTTCTTCCTCCTCTCTTTCCTCACGTCTCCAGCCCTTTTTACTCAGCCCATTTCTACGTTTCTTCTTTCTTACTGTCACAATACTGGCCTTCTGACCTTCAACGCTGACCTTCTCTGTTATTCTTAAGCCAGATAAATGACTGATGGAGAATAATTGATAGGGCCCTGGCATCAGGTTTTAGACAGATATCTGAAGATAACGTAGCTCTGGTCTGCATCTCGAGTCATCCAGAACGTCTCGCGCTCTGACTAAGGTGGACGATTTACTCAGTTACTCGTCCATTAATTCCTCAGAGAGAGGCTATCGAGTCGTAAGCCTCCACCAGACAGAGGGAGCATCATGTTGATTTATGTAATAGAAGATCTTGTGTGTGTTTGCTGGAAGGTTTCCAGGAGTTTCATCCCCAGCTCCGGAGACCTCACTTGTCAGTGCCTCCCTCTCTGTGATCTTTCATTTTGTTTAATTTATTTAAATCTGGAGAGAACACATCAAGGGCAAGCTTTAATTTACAGCAGTGCTGAGTTACAAAAAAAAATAAATAAAAAATAAAAAAACAGAAAATGGGAAGGAAAGCACAAGAGGCTGTAATGAAGACTAAGGTTCAGAAAATGACGATATAATATTGATATTATCATAACTGGTGTCACAATACACACATGCATTTGTGGATCTACTCTTTTGCTGGCAGACCTATAGATGATGCATATCGTATCTCGTATATTGTACAACCCCGATTCCAAAAAAGTTGGGACAAAGTACAAATTGTAAATAAAAATGGAATGCAATAATTTACA
>JAPFFA010000001.1:54945675-54955860 GCA_026153275.1 Sciades herzbergii | reverse complement strand
TTAGGAATGGGATGTCACTTAAGCTCATATGTGAGTCAAGGCAGGTGAGCGAATACTTTTGGCAATATAGTGTATATACTAGTATATATGCAGTGCCTTCCACAATTATTGGCACCCCCTGTAAAGCGTAGAAAAAAATTCACCTTTTGTTGAAGTCACTTCATCTCATGCTGAAAAAAAATGAGAAAATCCAACCTTTAATTGAAAAATGTATTTAGAGGAAAACAAATCCCTCATCAAGAAATATATTTTCAACAAAAACATGTGCCACTGCTATTGGCACCCCTGGAAATGATAGTGAACACAATGTAACTGAAGCATGTTTCCCAGTTAAATTGTACTTTTTCAAGCTGTAATCCATGACTTACTGATTAACTGGGGAACAAGTATGAGCTGACACAGAGGACAAATTCCCTCAAAATCAACATGGAAAGATTAGAGAACATACAAACCAAATAAGGAAGAAGTGTGTTTCCTTTCATAAGTCAGGGAATGGTTATTTAAAAACAATAGCTATTTGCCTGAAAATGTCCATTTCTACCATTAGGGCAATTTAAAAAAAAGTGGACACCAACTGGAACTGTTATAAACTCTCCTGGAAGAACACCCAAGTTTATTTTGCCCCCACATACAGTGAGGAGGATGGTAAGAGAGGCAAAAAATATTCCTAAGGATCACTGTTGGTGAATTGTAAGAAAAAGTAAAATCTTGGGGTTTCCAAATCTCCAAAACCACCATCAGACTCCACCTCCATGCCAACAGATTATTTGGGTTTGCCAGAAAAAAAGCCTTTTCTGTCAGTTAACCACAAACGTAAGAGCCTGGAGTCCAACTTTGATTGTAACCGTGTTCTCTGGTCTGATGGAACAAAAATAGACCTTTTTGATGATAAACACTCAAGCTGGGTTTGGTGCATAAAGAAGGAGGCTATAATGAAAATAACCCGATCCCAACTGTAAAATATGGTGGAAGTTCTGTGATGTTTTGGGGCTGTTTTTCCTACAAACGCCCTGGAAACCTTGTTAGGATCCACGGCATCATGGACTCCATGAAACACCAGGACATTTTAATTCAAAATCTGGCTGCCTCTGCCAGGAAACTAAAACTGGTTCATCATTGGATCTTCCAGCAGGACAATGATCCAAAGTCCAAATCAACACAAAAATGGCTCGCTGACCAGAGAATGAAGCTTCTGCCCTGGCCATCTCAGTCCCCTGATTTGAAACCCAGTGAAAACCTGTGTTGTGAGCTGAAGAGGAGAGGGTCGAGGACCCTGGATGATCTGGAGAGATTGTGTAAAGAAGAATGGTCTCAGATGCCCTGCTCTGTATCTCCAACCTTATAAAATGTTATAGGAGAGACTCAGTGCTGTTTTACTGGCAAATGGAGGGTGTAGAAAGTATTAAATGCAGGAGGGGCAATAATAGTGGCACATGTGGTTTTTGTTGCAAATAATTTCCTTGATGAGGGATTTGTTTTTCTTTGAATAAATTCATTTCAATTAAAAATTGGATTTTTCTCATTTTTTCAGCATGACATGAAGCGACTTCACCAAAAGGTGGATTTTTTCGAACCCTTTTTACTGATCTTTACAAGGGGTGACAATAATTGTCAAGTGCACTGTATATATTATATTACATATTCAACACAAACCATGAGACAGACTGACCATTAAAAATGATGTTTGCTTCTGCTTTGTAGATATGAAACTTAATTCAGTTGTTCGCTGTGATATCTTTCAGAGTGCATTAGATATCCCTATTAGCAGTTTGTGTGTGCTGTTTATAATGATTAGACTTGTTTTGTAACAGGGTGTAGGTGTGGAAATGAGTCTTTCCTTCTTATGCACAATGAAAAAAAAAAGATATATATTTAACCAATTTAAATGAAGTGTAGTTCAGCAAAAAGAGAGAAGTTTCTTTATGTGCTTTTCTGACAATCCTGCTGGAAAATCCAGCAGTAGACTATCCCGGCCAGCTGGTAGGTTATTTTCCAGCTTCTTTATTACATGACTGCATGATTGATAAATATTTGAGGTTTTGTAATTGCTTGACCAGCTTGGCGTGTGTTTTGGCAGACAGTAGCGGATCAGACCAAGCTGGATTTTTTTCCACAGGGATCCGAAAAAGCCATACATCCAAAGCAAATTGGAAATAATTGTTGTTGTTGTTTACACTCTAAAATAAATAAACAAATAACTAGATGGATTGACAGATAGATAAATTAATAAATAAAAATTCAACTCTACCTCAAAGTATCTTTAGTTTGCCAACAGATGGTTTTGGTAGAACTCCTTGAGAAAGCAGGAACCATAAAGCATGCAAAGAACCCTTGAGGAACCCTTTGCCTTCAAATTTAGTCGCATAGCTTGTTTTTCTTCATGGTTAGGAATCATGCACTGTATTTGTCTCTGTGTGTAGGGGGGATTTTTCCTTTCAAACAAATCGGTAACTGTGTCTGAAAGGTTCATCGATTGTTCTAGGTTCTATACAAGACAGCGTTTCCTTTGGAATTGTAGATTCTGTGAGTAGAACCTCTTGAGAAAGCAAGAACCACCAACCATCCAAAGATCCCTTGTGGAACCCTTTGCCTTCAAATTTAGTCAAATACCTTGTTTTTCTTCATGGTTAGGAATCTGATGCTGTATTTTTCTTTGCGGGATTTTTCCATTCAGACAAATCAGTAACTCTGTCTCAAAGGTTCTTCATTTCTTCTAGCTTCTATACAAGAGAGCGTTTCCTTTGGAATTGTAGATTCTATGAGTAGAACCCCTTGAGAGAGCAAGAACCACCAACCATCCAAAGATCCCTTATGGAACCCTTTGCCATCAAATTTGGTTGAATAGCTTGTTTTTCTTCATGGTTAAGAATCTGATGCTGTATTTTTCTGTGTGGGATTTTTCCATTCAGACAAATCGGTAACTCTGTCTCAAAGGTTCTTCAATTCTTCTAGCTTCGATACAAGACAGCGTTTCCTTTGGAATTGTAGGTTCTATGAGTAGAACTCCTTGAGAGAGCAAGAACCACCAACCATCCAAAGATCCCTTATGGAACCCTTTGCCATCAAATTTGGTTGAATAGCTTGTTTTTCTTCATGGTTAAGAATCTGATGCTGTATTTTTCTGTGTGGGATTTTTCCATTCAGACAAATCGGTAACTCTGTCTCAAAGGTTCTTCAATTCTTCTAGCTTCGATACAAGACAGCATTTCCTTTGGAATTGTAGATTCTATGAGTAGAACTCCTTGAGAGAGCAAGAACCACCAACCATCCAAAGATCCCTTGTGGAACCCTTTTTCCGATGAGTTTTTCTGAGAGCTTGTTCTTGGGAAAGAATCAGGTGACATTTTTCTCCATGAATTTTGGCCATGCCCTATGCAACCATGCAAAACCTGTTGCTGAGTGGCTAGCGTGAGTATGAGGGCATATTTCAATGTTTAATGAAGCTGAATAAAACCCGCAGGTCCGCTCTGTGTACTCTTGTACCATATGGTTTTATTGTGCCAGAGCAATAATTCCATTTCCTCGAATCCCATTCACCAGCGCGTTACATTCGCCGCAACTGCTAATTACAGATATGGAAAAGAAATTGAATTAACATTTCTAAATGGCTGTATGTGATGGGCTCTAAACTTTAACAGGCCTAATAACAGTATAAAGTAAGGCGTGCCAGCTGCTTAAGCTCCTTTTGTTTGGCGGCACCATCAGCACGACAGATTTGTCTAAAGCACAAGAGATGTTGATTGTTGATATAACCTTTAAAAAAAGAGGGCTGCCTTCCATCTGTTTGCTTTCCACATTATTGCATTTGAAATTCTTCACGCCTTTTAGACCCTGTGATTTAATGGCTCAGAGAAAAGAGGTGTTCTGAGTGAATGGATGCACTGTGATTAAAATCTCAATGTGTCAATTTGTGGATGAACACAAACTTGTATACAACAACTCAAGGAGTGAGGGAGGAACATAAACACAAAAAAAGAAAAGTTAAAAAGGTTTCAGACCATTTAGCTGGAAATTGGCAAGGTTACAATGTCTCAGTATGCTGTACAGCTCCTCTAGTGGTGAATCATGGTATGGCAATGATTAAACAAGTTGGGAACTTCTAGGGTTACAATACACTCCAGTCATTTAGCAGACACTTTTATCCAGAGTGACATGCAGCATACTCAGAGCAGCCTGTTGGGGGTTGGGTGTCTTGCTCAAGGGCACTTCAGTGACTCCAGGGAATTGAACCAGTGATCTTTTGGTCCCAAAGCTGCTTCTCTAACCATTTGGCCGTGGACCATTAGGGTTCTTGGCTTTGTCCTTTTTACTGGGGAACTTTAAGGGCTTTCCTTTTAGAAACGCTTCTAAATAGAACCATTTTAAAGAGCAGTCCACCAAGCAAAGAACCGTTTTGGATAACAGTTTTTTCTTATGAGCACATGCTAGCTATAAGGCTTGTCCTTCTTCATGGGAAGGAATCACATGCTATGTTTACCCCCATCGACTTTGTTGGAGGAGTTATGTTTTCACTGCCGTTTGTTTGTTTATTTGTATCATTTTTCCCAAAGTAATCTGTAGGTGCTAAAGAAAGCAACTGGACTTGCTTGAAATCCTTGAAGACGTTTCACCTCTCATCCGAAAGACTAATTTAGTTCTGTCTGACTAGTGGGGAGTTCCAGGTATTTGTCCTCTAGTGGACCAAAAGCAACCCTAAGGAGAGTCGTTGAGGTCATATGGGTCGTTGACCCTCTCAGCCATCCTGTAGGTTGTTAGGGTCACTGGAGGCTGGGAGTGAACGGTGTTAGCAGCCTCGAGGGTCTGACAGAACTGACACTTGTCAGATAGAACTGAAGAAGCCTTTTGGGTGAGAGGTGAAACGTCTTCAAGGATTTCAAGCAAGTCCAGCTGCCTTCTTTAGCACCTACGGTTTACGATGACCTGGATGACCGAGAACCTTCACAGACATATTTTTCTAGTGTAACTCAAAAAATAGTGGATGGATTTGGATGAAATTTGGAGAAAAGGTGAGCCATGGGCCAAGGAACAATTGACTCGATTTTGATGCAAATCCAGTTATGTATGGGGATCCAGGACTGTCTGTTCCCAACATAACTCAGAAAGTAGTGAACAGATTTGGATGAAATTTGGTGGACAGCTTCAGTATTATCCTAGGTTCAAGTGATTTGATTTTTACCATTGATAAAATGTGGCTTGGCTGAGGTATGCACTCTACTGAGTGCCCTTCTAGTTTGGTATGGGTTTGCTTTCGAGTGTCTGTTTACTGTCAAGCTCTATAGCTCCCCTAGTGGTGAACCAAGCAGTATTAAAGAAAAGCGGCGTCTGAATCTGCCCCTACTCACAATACTATAGTGCGCCATTTTGTAGCACATAAATGTACTGGATAAATTAGATACACTATTTAAATCCTATAATGCACTATGATATAGTACATAGCGTAGAAACGATAGATCCGAGCGGCTATGAAATATGCAAAATGGACAGCCGTGCTTTAATTTGTGCTCTCCCTCTTCTCTCTCTGATGAATGCATGGGGTTACTATGGTAACCTCACTTCAGAGTACAGCTTTTTTTTCTAATTTATGGAGTTCTAAGTCATTTTTATAACCTTGGTTTGGTTTGGCTCTTCCCTTTTATAATGTTCTTTGTCGCTTTCCTGATTTTCCACTGTATGGAACACTGAATACGGAGTGTTTAGCTGTCCGATTTATAGCTTTTCCTTCCAGACAATGTGGCACGGCTCAGGAATGCCTTAACCCACATCTCACATTTTGTCATTTCTATATCTTTCTCCAAGAGTTCCATACCATCCACCCATCCACATACAATTTCAAGGTTCCCAAAGGAATTCCAGAAGCTTTTCTACACTCACCGGCCACTTTAATAGGAACTTGTTGTTGATTCTAAGATCTTGGCTGCAGGAGTGGAACCCAATGTGTTCTTCTGTTTTCTGTTGCATGCTGAGATGCTTTTCTGCTCACCATGGTTGTAAAGAGTTGCTATGAGTTACTATATCCTTCCTGGCCAAAAAGCTCGAACCAGTCTGTCCATTTTCCTTTGACCTTGCTTATCAACAAGGCGTTTGTTTACTTTCCACCAACAGAACTGTCCCTCACTCAAGTCAATGTTTTTTGTTTTTTGCACCATTCTGTGTTAGAGAGACTGTTGTGTGTGAAAACCCCAGATCAGCAGTTTCTGAAATACTCAAACTACTCCATCTGGCTCAATCCAACACCCATGTCACAGTGAAAGAAAGTCACACTTTGAGATCACAATTTTTCCCATTCTGATGTTTGAACATTAATGAACTGAAGCTCTTGATTTGCATCCGCGTGATTTTACGCATCAAGGGATCAGCTGATTAGAGAACCGCATCAAACAGCAGGTGGGTACATGGGTGTTCCAAATAAAGTGGCCGGTGAGTGTACATTCACGATGCTTGTTCACTATGTAGGGTGTAACAGATAGGTGTCGTGCTCTACATTTCCAGTAAACGCCATTTACAATGAAGCGTCCTGTTCCTATTTTATGTGATGGGCGCACACACACTCTCAGACAGCATACAGATAGGCCTCGGTTTGGATTTGCCATACATTGCTACATTGTCTGGTGAAGAAGTGCCATTATTTGTGACTTAGTGACCGAACCAGATTTGTCAATGAAGCTACTTTGTTATAAATACTTTAGCCTTGATTCAGGCTGTGCATCAACCACATGAAGTCTTTGCGGCTTAATGTAAGCCACATGCGTGCCTATATGAGCGTGCGTGCATGCGTGCGTGTGTGTGTGTACGAATGTGTCATCATCAGGCCATATGGAACAGAGCATGTTGTTGAGTTATATATAACCAGGCACATGCTCTCTAACATCATGAGCTGATGAACTAATTTGCACTTGTTCAGGATTCAGAACGTGATGCGAGCGTGTCTGTGTCTGTGTTGCGAGACACCGGGGAACAGGATACTTTTTCTTCCTTTCTCTCTTTTTTCCCCCACAGCTTTAAATGGTGTAAATTGTCTGGGTTATGAAGAGTCGACTGTAACATCCCTAGTGGAATCTTTCTCTTTCACCATCTTTTTTTTTCCCTTCTCTTGATTGGATTCTGTCCCTGCTTGCTCCATTCCCCCTTTTCCTTATGGTCTTTTTTTTTTTTCATTTCCGAACCCTCTGTTTTTTCTCAGCACCTTACTGGTGCTTCATTGTCACTTTCCAGACCTCCTTTCTAGCAACACAGGGCTTTCTAAATGAGTGAAATTACTCGAAATAACCAGAAAGAACACCAATGAATCTGGTTTTCTAGCTTTCTAAAGATGTACACACTCAAAAATACATGAGCTGATAGCCGATGAGGCATGTAGCACCGAGTTGGCTATCACCCATGTACGACGAGATTGAGTGGAATAACTGTTTTATTCCATCCACATTCACTGGATTTTGAGAAACAGAGCATTTTTATTTTAATATTTTGCAAATTCGATAAATAAAAACTTTGCACAAAATGTCCAACAAAATAATTTCCGCTCAGAATATAAACAAACCGGTGAAATGACGAGAGCAATTTGTGAAAAATGCGATAATAATAATTCTTGAAAAATAAAAAAGATACGTTATTTTCATGAAATACTTTCATTCCATTTTTTGTTGCTTTTTGATTTGTTTGTATTTTCTGAGGTTTTGTTTTGAAGTCGTTTTTATTTTATCCTCGGTTGGTTCAGCAACACGCTCCGGCATTTAGTTTTTCTCTACTCACGGTATATGAGCTGATATCCTAGTAGTAGAGTAGCCAATCAGAGTATGTGATTGCTCATATAATATATATCACCCATATTTTCAGGGCTTTCGTAGCCTGTAATGAGAGAATAAACATGACGCAGTCCCACTGATTAAAATCGCTAATTTATAAACTCTCAATTTAATAACAGTGCACAGCAATACAGCATCTACCGGAATTACAACTTTAAATTTAAAAGTGTGTGACGTTAAACACCACAAACACAACAATACTCTTAAAAAGTAACCAGGTAAGGTAGGTTATTATTAAAATACATATTTCTGATTTCTGTGTAAACAGTATACCCATGTATCGGTATATCATGACAGGGTTAGCATTGAATAATTCTTTTTAAAAATATGATTAAAGGTGCGGTATATAATTTTAGGATAGATTACAACTACAATAAAAATATTACCAAAATTTCTCCTTGTCTTCTAGTGTTTACACTGTTGCCTTTTAAGAAGGAAAAAAAAAAAAAAGGCAAGTGAATTCTATGGTGAAGGTAATTTCCGGGCCAGAAAATTGTTAGCATGCACTTGAAATAGAAACAAGCCAGATTCATTGTATTGACCTTTTTTTTTTCAAAGGAATGTGATTGTTATTGTTATTAGCTTCAAAATACTTTTAAATGTAACATACCGCACCTTTAAGTTTATGTTATTGTCGTAACATAGTATATTTAGTACTAAAAATGAGTTTGAAAGAGTTTTGTCAAGATGTATACACTCAAAGCTAAGACTCCGGATGTATACTGATATCACACGTTTTCTTTACTAACCCCCTCCCCAACCCACCCACCCAGTGCCATCCCATAATTCCCTTGTGCTTTGTCAGTGGGAGGATGTGTCAAGGCTTTTCGTAGCCTAAAACTAGTCAGCGTAATGAATACAAGCTGCACGACGTGGCAGCTCCTCCTCATTAAGCACTGCATCTCCTGCAGGTTTGTGCTTTTAATGATGTCGTTAATCTCCGTGCTCATTGTATTTATAAGGATGTGCCACCGTGTAAGACTGATATGCACGCTCCTTGTAAACATGCATATGAATATTAAGTGTAAACACAAGTGCTTGTTGACGAGACAAAGATTCGGGCTTGTTGACTTTCTTTGTTTGCCGTGTGCCATTTTATCTCTTATTAATCTTTAAATGAATGGATTTACAAGCTTAAGGAGGAACACGTATTATCTGCATATACCTGTTCGTTAATCACGATACCATGATGTCACCACGATGGGCGATCAGCCCAAAGTTCATAACCAATTAACAACACTTCCATTGAGCCCTTTTACTCGCAGGTTCTTTAAGGTCATCGTTAATAAGTGAACTCCATGCTGTTTGTCGTAAATCAGTGCACGCTCACTTCTCACATCGGCAGCTAGCTTCGTTATCAGCACAGCAAGTAGCACAGGCCCACAGGAGGGCTTAAATCAATGACCGGTAAAGATTTCTTCATTAGCATCTTTATGACCTCTTATGTTTGCACAAGACACAACACACGTCATTTGACCCGCGGGCTGAGAATAATGAGCGATCAGGATCTTTTCTGTTCCAGTGTAATCAAGAGCATGCTGTGTTCAAGAAGGTGAAATCTTCGTAGGCACAGTGATACTTTATCAAAGTTTACAGGGAATAGGAAACAGAAAACGAGCACACGGATCGTTTTTCAATTTTCAGAAATGGAAGCAGTTGTTTAGCGCCTCCACACCACCAGGGGGCCCTGTAACAAAGTCAAGTCAAAGTCCGTCTCATGCCAGGATCTGGTCTTCCCAGGCAGTCTCTTGTCCCAGTACTAACCAGCTCTTTACAGTGTATGGGCACGGCGCCGATCTCCGTTTCGATACAGCTAGGGTTACAGTGGGGGATTGGTTCTCTGGTAACCGCGAGAGTTTGACTTCCCTACTCGCATCTGTATTGCAGCATGCCTTGCCAGATGGTAGTAGATACCATTTTTATGATGGTCTTCGGTATGACCCGATCACAAGTAGAACTTGCGATCTCCCGATTGACAGGCCAGCTCACGGTCGGCCCTGTACCAAAGCAGCATTTATATTATATAGCAAAAAAAGAATGATTAAAGTTGCAGTGTGTAATTTTATTTCAAATTGAATTACAACGGTTGTTTTAACTGATATCACCACTTCTTCTAAAATGGCGTTCGAATTATCGACTTTTAAAGGAGAACTGAAGTCATTTTTAAACTTGCTTTATTTCTTAATTAACGTGTTATTCAATAACGTTTTCGGTTTTAGTAACTTTCTATCGTTACTCGTATTGGCAACTAATTGCAATTAAATATGATACTTATCGGCCTATTCGGTTTTCGTTTGGTCCACGGGAGGCGTCGCTTATCCGCGTGATCTTCACGAGACTTGTGCGAGACTTCGAAACGTGAAGTGTCAGCCAGGTGTCAGTG
>JAPFFA010000001.1:54400412-54412603 GCA_026153275.1 Sciades herzbergii | reverse complement strand
CTGTAAAATGAATGTTATTCTCCTGAGAAATGCTGGCAAAAATTTATAAGATTTTTGATAATCTTATAAATAAATCTCATTTTAAAAAAAAAAGATAAATGTTGACAAAAAAATTCTACTATGTTTGTTGTGAACGAGCGAGTTGCCAGAGGTCCATAACCAGGGTCCGTAGTAGGATACGGACCCGCTCGCCAGCCAATCAGAGCGCAGGATTTGATGGAAACCGCACCGCAAAAAAAAAAATATTCTATCCACATTCGCTGGATATGAGTAATCGTGCACTCTGATTGGCTACTCTACTACGAGGATATCAGCTCATATACCCTGAGGAGAGAAAAACAAAATGGCGGAGCGTGTTGCTGAACCAACCGAGGCCGAGATAAAAACTCTACTCGAAAACAAAACCCCAATAATGTTAAAAAAAAAAAAGAGCAACAAAATATGGACTGAAAGTGGTAAGAATGTATTTTTAATTTTTTTCCAAGAGTTATCGTATTTTTCACAAATCGCTCCTGTCATTTCGCCAGTTTGTTTACATTCTAAGCAGAAATGATTTTGTCGGACGTTTTGTATAAAGTTTTTAACCCCCTCTGGCTGAAAGGCCCGAAAGGGGATTATGTCGTGGCGATGTCCAGTCGTCCGTCCCGGGAAGGGTACTCACCTTCTGACATCAACTCCTCTCAATATTTGGAGGAATTTCACAAAACATGGCAGGATTCTTTGTTATATGTCAGAAATACACATGTTGCAATTTCGTTCAATTCAGTCGCATTTTCCGAGAGTTACGGCCCTTGATTACCAAACTTGTACTTTGACAATTTCATGAGGGTGTATTAAGCACTTGTAGCATAGATATAGTTGCCAGCAGGGCATATTGTCCTCTCAGAGCACTCTTGTTTATCGAATTTGCAAAAAATGAAAATAAAAATGCACCGTTTTTCAAAATCCTGTGAATGTGGGTAGAATAAAAGAGTTATTCCGCTCATTCTTGTCGTGCACGGCTTATAGCATCTCATCAGCTCATGTACGACTCGATTTCGTGGAATAACGTAAATATCCTTCATCAAAAAAAATTCCAAACAAAGTGTTGAGATTGAATCTCGGCATAAACTCACTGGAGGCAGCCATGTTTGTTCTTTACGTCGGCGCGACCTTCGATCTGCACATGTGCAACGTACCGTGTTATCGCCTGCCTCACTAGGCACGATCACGATATGTAGATGTACACATACAGGAATGCTCGCAGAGCCACAGCTGTGACTCGAGTCAGCTGTATAGCTGGAAATTATGACATCAGTTCATGGTATATCCAGGATTTGACCATGACTGATTCACACTATAGCCATTTATTTTTTTATCGTCACGTGAGCCTTACATTCCCGACATTTAGCAGATGCTCTTATCCAGAGCAAAGTGCAACAAATCCAGAGCAGTTGAGAGTGAGATGCCTTGCTCAAGGGCACTTCAGCCATTCCTGCTGGTCCAGGGAATCGAACCAGCAACCTTTTTGTTCCCAAAGCTGCTTCTCTAACCATTAGGTCATAGCTTCCCCAAACCACATGATGATCTAATGCTTAATGACTCGGAATGACCATGATTAACGACAGAAGTCGAATCAAAGCAGACTTTACTCTGAAAATATTAAGAGATGGGCCTACGGCATCTTACAAGTCACTTGATCAAACATCTCCTGGATTTGATCCAGCATCTTGATCAGAGAGCCCGTAACGGTGTGGAAGGTGCTGTAAACTGCGTGCACACGAAAGGTGTTTGCGAGCATGCAGATGAATAATTGTCCCTGAGCACTTGACGTAAGCAAGGACTAAGCACTGAGACCCAGATGAAATAATTAGCCATCACATAATTAGGTCTAATGTGTTCTTCCTGAAGTACAAAATGAGTTGCTTCAAAATGAGATCAGGTGTGGTTCCTCCAGAGTTCCTAATGGAAACGCTAAAACGCCAAGCTCGTTGGTGAACTCTCTTGAATTCGAAGACTTATTCAGGAAGACAAGAAGCCTCGTCTTGAACAGGCTGATTTAGAGATGGTTGAAATGTCCACCAGTTGTCATCCTGAAACAGCTGACCAGATCAAGATGTCCTTCAGCATGGCGGGCAGATACAATATGGTGTCGTCAAAAACCCATCCTGCCAATATGAGTCAAGTGGTCTGGGGAAAACCCTTCACTTTTTCGATAATTTCTGAAAACTATGGACGTTTTCCTGAACTCAGAGCTCCAGGATGCCTGGTCTGTCATCGAGTTTTCTCTGGATTCCTCTCACCTCTTTAAAACATCTATGCAAGATATTTTTTTACTACTTTTGTTAAACTGGCACGATCTTCTCAGGCAAAATTTAAAACCACAGGCAAAGGTAAGAAAGCCATTTCACACCCTTTTGGTGAAGCATACTTCCAGTTTCTGATGGCCAGCAATTTTTTTTCCACCAAAACCATAGATTTTTAAAATAATTTTAGCCAGAATTCAGCCACAGTGACATCTGATGGGTTTTCCCAGACCACCACACACACTGTATCCTTGACTTGCAAGTGACGGCAAAGCAAAATAGAAACCCGGATGTCGGCCATGTTGGTGGAGATACAAATGCAGGGTCAAGCGACATTCCAGACAAAACATAATAACGCGTGCGCAACTCTCTTTGTTTTTCCACTGCTTTAAGCGTTCTTTTAGCGACGCCATATCTTTGTGCTGGATGTGGTTGTGGTCACAACCGTGGCACTTTCCGATTTTTTTAGAATTCCGCCCGTGATTCGGACAGAGGGCGAGGAAACTTAGTACGGAGAGGAGACGAGCGCGGCTGAACAACATCGGCAGGGCTGATCTAAAACCAAAGCAGCTCGTGTTCGTAGTAATCATTTTATCTCAGGTGAGATTCAAAAGCTTTCTCGATAATATCGTGGAAGAATTTTATTTCACGTTGTTAGAATTTTGCCATAAAATGAGTGTTCTCTTGTCGTGGTTCACTCGGTCGTTGTTATAATTTTAAACACATGTATTACCATTTCGCTTCTAGGAGCGCCGGCGATAGAAACAATCCAGACTGGGCACCCGCTCAGAAAATGGGCTACGTTTCATCCGGGTCAGCTAATTTTGACTGAAATGAAGTAATATTATTTCAAAACTTCCATAAATTTAAGCTTTCCAAACTGATGTGTACTCGATGGTCGGTAGAAGTGTCTTGTCCTCAGAAAAATCCGACTTTTTTAAATAATACAGGTCAAAGCCCACACAAATCTTTGTGTCGAATCTTCTCTCGATCGTCCAAATCGTGGTAACACTGAGAAAATCCAGCGTTGTTTACAGACACGCTTTCAGCGGCTGCCATCCTAGTTGCTTTGTATATCCACCATGGCGGACGCTCATGACGTAGCACATTTTGATCACGTGGTTGCAAGTCATCTATTATGAAACAAGTTCCCGAGGAGACATAATCTTTCAGACAGTCGTTTCATTTTTAGCAAAGCTGTACAATGTGAAGATGATGATCATGGGCGTCTACATGTGGCAGAGGGCAAGGTAGCCGGCCTGGCAGTTTAAATAGAGAAATCAGTTGTTTGTGGTGTTTGAGTGCCTGGCTTGATAGAGCATCTCTAATGTGTCCAGCTGCATGGTGAGAGCACAGGGACGTGTTCACACCTCTCCTCCTCTCGCCAGTGTGATGATGGGGCTACCTGTCACGTCAGAAGGGGAAAGGTACAGATGGCGTGCCAGATGTTGGCCAGTCAGGCTGTGAAAGTGTGTGTTTGGATGTGGAAAGTGTAGGGGTGGTTAAGACACTGTTGCGGAGTGTGTATGCAATGTAAGAAAATGCTATTTATATCAAAAAATAGTACCAGTCCTAGCTGGATAAAGTGCACGAGGTGTGTGTGTGTGTAAGACTTCTCTGCAAACCCCCACCCAACTATCATCACCCTGCTGCTCCACAGCTGGCCACTCCACCCTTCCCAGCTGCCACTGGGGCTCCCCCTGGCCCAGCGTCTTGGCGGATGCAGATGATTGGTTGAACCCCTGCTGAATGAGGGCCTTGCCAACCAGTGAGCTCCACTGTGAACCAGCGAACGCTCTCGGGGTCAGACAAAGTCACTCCTACATCGATGGCAGACTCGAAAATGGCAAAAACAGAGTCAAGACGGGAACCCAAGCTGAACGAACATGAAGGAGAATTTAAGAGCGACTATCGGATACCTTCGGGGAACAGGGAGCGAAGCTTGTACCTGAAATATGTATTCAACTTCTGTTTGCACCTTTCAAGCAGGCACGACGCAGGGTTTCCTCACAGGCTTCCTAAAAATAAGTCGCCTCACGCCCTCCACCCCCTGCGTGGTGTCATCTTGGACGAGTGTCGCCGCCACATCGTCTGCCACTGCTGTCGTGGGTGACAGTCTCATTTCAGACCTTGATTATCTCATTCGATATTCTGATAGATTGTTATTATAATCTCGGCCACCTCTCTGAGCCGCACTGCAAGCACGGAGGGGGAAAATGACATTGCGATCATAGCTGGAAGGCAAGATATTCTCTCTCTCTCTCTCTCTCTTTCACTCTCTCTCCGTCTCTGTGACTGGAGGTCTGCAGGGAGGAATAAGGGGTGCTTACGGGGGGGAAATGTAGCAGCCTCCACAGTTTAATTGGAGACATGTCACACTAAATAAATGGTGCAAACACAAGCAGCGGCCGGAGGCTTGAGCCGAGGGCCCAGGGGAAGCGCTTGCCATTATTGGGCTGGAGCGCCGGTGTTTCTGGGCCGTATACAGAGGTGTGCATGCGTGGGTGGAGGGTCTTCTACTACCCACAACTGTAAGCTCCGAGCTGCCAAACAACCACAGCAGCACAGTAGAAAGGAGGCAGTGGTGACGCTGTCATTTGGGACAAGAAGACATTGGTTATTCTGGCAATAAATGACTGGCATCTTCCATAGCCGCAGAACAAAGCTTCCTGGGAAAATGAGTATTGGTGTTCATCTCTTGAAAATGGGAGATCCTTTCAGTAAGGGGTTGTAGGGCAGGAGAATTTTTAAAGGCTTGTGGTTTTCTTTAGCATGACTGAAGAAGGCCACTCGTTCAATCAGCAGCCATCTAAAGATGATTCCAGATGTTGTACATCAGCGTAACATTTCCTTATCTATTTATGATGCTCTGAATAACTACATGGCAACCTAACCAAAATGGCTTTACCAGCAACATGCAGTCAATCTGGAATTAAACATCTTAAACATCCGTGGGTTGTGGATTCCACCCACGAATGGTCACTGTCTTGGACTATATGTCGTCATGTCTGTTTGTTCTGAAAACAGGGACTTTGTGGGACTAGACCATGGAGAAGAGCATATTCCTTTTGCCATTATCATAACGATTCTTGTGCATCTGTGCCTGGTCTGATCTCGTGTGGATGGTTTCTGAAGAGGAAAAAGGAAGAAACATGGATAGTTTCTGAGCCATGCCTGAAGAGGATGAAAGGAAAGACAAGGGACATGAGCGCGGATTGTTCATGAGATATAACTTATGATATTAATAGCATTTAGTAAGATGCTCTTATCCAGAGCGACGTACAGCATACCCAAAGGACCCTGGAGAGCCTAGGTTCCTTGTTCAAGGGCACTTCAGCCATTTCTGCTGGTCAAGGAAATCGAACCAGTAACCTTTGGGTCCCAAAGTTGCTTCTCAAACCGTTAAGCCATGACTTCCCCCATGTGGGGGAATGAGGAGAGAAAAAGAAAATGGGGATCAGGGTCCATGGACAGTGATGTCAGGAAGGAGCTGGGGGGGTTCCTTGTGATAATTCAGCAGCGAGTGGACACTTTTTTTTTTTTTCAGTATTCAAGATTCAAAGATTTTTTTTATTGTCAATTTACTATATATCCAGGACATAGGAGAATCGAAATGCCGTTTCTCTCTCACCTTACTTGTAAAAACAGGTAAAGATTTAAAAAAAAATTATATTACGAAAAACAATATTTATAAATACACAATGAAATCAAACAATGTACTACAAAATAGCAGTAGTACAAATACAGTACAATATCTGTAACAGAGAAGGTGCTAGAAGTGTAGCTTATGAGGTGTATATGAACAGTAGTGCAAATGATTGTAGTGTGATGTGCAAACGGATGAGAGTTTCTTGTGTGAATGAATGTGTTACAGACCAGGGGTAGGGGGTAGGTCCTGCAGTTGGCTTCATCGTCGATAGTGATGAGGCCCGCCACAGTCGTGTCATCCGCAAACTTGATGATGCGGTTGGTGCTGTAGATTGGTACACAGTCATGGGTCAGCAGGGTGAAGAACAGCGGGCTGAGCGCACACCCTTGTGGGGCCCCTGTGCTCAGCATGATGGTCCTGAAGGTGTTACTGCTGACCCGAACGTTCTGTGGCCTCCCTGTAAGAAAGTCCAGCACCCAGTTACAAAGAGAGGTGTTGAGTCCCAAATGTCATTGCCAATATGGCAGTGTTGTCCTGTGAAGCTGTACAAGCCGTATCAAATATGGTCACGAGGTGCGGTTTTTCATTGGACAGGGGGGCATGTATGGCCCGGGTGGCCTGTACTACATTGCACAACTCGCTGAGACACAGAGAGAGGGGCAGAACTAGTCATGGAAAGAGGCTTTCCTAACTGACCTTTCTATAAGACTGGGGCAACATCTGAAATTGTGATTATGAAGATGCGTTTTGATTTTATACTGGAATGCTTCAACTTGGAGCAAGAAACATTTATATGATGCCTGCCCTCCATGCATAGTATCGATACATTATTAGGAACACCCATCCACCTGCTGTTTTATGCAGTTCTCTAATCAGCCGATCCCTTGGTGCAGAAAATCATGCAGATCCAAATCAAGAGCTTCAGTTCATGTTCACTTAAAACATCAGAATGGGAAAAATTGTGATCTCAAAGTGTGACTTTCTTAGTTTGAGCCAGATGGACTGGTTTGAGTATTTCAGAATCTGCTGATAAAAACAAAAAACACTGAGTGAGTGACAGTTCTGAGGGTGGAAGCAAACACCTTGTCGATAAGAGAGGTCAGAGGAAAAATGGACAGGTTGCTTTGAGCTTTTTTGCCAGGAAGGACATAGTAATTCATAGCAACTCTTTACAACCGTGGTGCACAGAAAAGCATCTCAGCATACAACAGCAGAAGAACATATTGGGTTCCAGTCCTGCAGTCAAGAACAGGAATTTTAGAATCAAGAACAAGTTCCTGTTAAAGTGGCCGGTGAGTGTACTTGGTAGTATGAATGAAAATTATCTTCTCTACTTTTCTTTCTAATGAGTCTGGCTTACGTGATGGTTCACTGCATTATGTTTTCCATCTGCATGGGAAAATAATGTCCCTGAAGGACGGGGTGATAGTGCAGTGATGAGCACTGTCACCTCACAGCAAGAAGGTTATGGGTTCGAACCTCGCAGCTGACTGGGGCCTTTCAGTGTAGAGTTTGCATGTTCTCCTCATGCCTGTGTGGGTTTCCTCCCACAGTCCAAAGACAGGACTAGCTGGCTGGCTACTCTAAATTGCCCATAGGTGTGAATGGTGGTCGTCTCTGTACATAGGTTGGCAACCTGCCCAAAGTCAGCTGGGATTGGCTCTAGCTTCCTCCATGACCTGGACTGGTAAGTGGTATAGATAATGGATGGATGATTAGTTACATATTTTTTTAAAAATCACACTATGCATATTACAACAACTTCTTGTTTACTGTCCATAAATACGACACATCCAGAAATGGAAGGATGCATTCTGAGATTCCCTGAGCTAGAGTTACAGTGCTAAAATTCTTATACCTAAATTGGAGGTTGGTTTGTAAAGGTTTCCTGGACTGTTGCGAAGTAATTTCCACTGTTTATTTCGTAAAACCAAATTTTTGTTGCATGTGCTGGATCAGCTTACAGACCTCAAGTCATTCTTTGAGTTATTCGCTCTTCAGCTTCTCCCCCTCCTCCCTTCTCATGACGTTCATAAGACCAAATAATATGCCCCTTGTTCCTGAGAAACCTCAAAGCGTAAACCCATCTGGATGTAACACAGCACTGACACTAGAGACATCATCTTCCATAAATGCTCACCATCTCCTGACAGAAAACTTCATTTGAACACGCATCCTTAAAATATGTTCATATGGATTATGAACATGCATAATAACGTTATGAGTGCATTAATATAAACCTGCGATTTGAAGCCTGAAGGACTGTCAGAGCTGCTGTGATGGAAAATCTGACCAGCAATTCAAAAGCACTGCGTGATAAAGGGTTACACAACATTTCAAACAACTCCCAAAACGAAACTGTCCACATGTAAGTGAAAGTAGAAGGGATTTGTACGGATGCACAGGTGACTAGAGGTTTGCCGATCAAGACGAGGTGTGTGTTTCGAACGCGCTAATTAATTTGCAGTCACGCTTCTGTCTGCATGCTCTTAATCAATCAGTGATTTTCTCCACAGGTTTAGTCTCAAAACGCAGTCCTGAATCCTGCAGGACACGAAGCATGCAGAGAAGCTATCGATGCGACGTACAGAGAGTTCATCACTGATACTCAGCTTGAAAAATCCATAAAATGCTCTCAGGCACACGTCAAGCTTCTCTCATCTGCCCTCGAACCATTTGTGTTGATTTATGTATTGCTACAGGGCCTTATACCATTTTCATTAGTAATTCATTCATAACCAGCTGCCAGACTGTTCAACTTTTAAATGTATGGTTGTTGCACCATTTGTATGTACCTTAGGCATTAGCAACCAGCCCAGCATATATGGAGCACAAAATGAGCTATCAACTCAGATTACTGGCAATAAAATATTTTGACAGCTTGAAGATGACAAATTTTTGAACAGAGATTGAGTTGCACATTATAGAATGCAAGCATCATTTTGTTGTACTTATCAAAAAGAAACTGTAGTACTTATTCTGACTAGTATTATTCAAAAATTATTTAGCAGTTTTATCTTTTTGGGGTATTTGTTTTTACTGGTTAATTGCTCAAAACGAAGAGGATGAGAAATACCAGTGAGGTTGGGACTTCACTGAAAGGTTGGGATATATGAGGTCTGAGAAGAGAAAATGAGGTCACTGGTCACTTGCAGTGCTTGCATGGTAGGGTGCCACAAGGCTAAAGGCCCCCAGCGGGTAAAATCAATAGAAAGCAATAAATGCCCTTTGTTTGTTTCAGAAACCTCATATCTCTGCAAACAGATAGTGTTCAGAGAATGTGTGCTTAAATATTTTTTAATTGGCCTTTGGAACTTTAGGCCTTCGTTTTCTTTCAAGGCATCATTTGAGTCTCGGACAATTTGGAATTGCCAGAATAAATTAAACTAGACAAATGCTGCTTGAGCTTTGCACACTTTGTGGACTGTGCATTACTAATTCTTCTTCCAGACCAAACCACAACTGAAAGTGTCATGGAGACATTCCCATTCTAAACACTGGTACCAGTTGGACCTGATCATCCCAAGATCAGAAATGTGCTCGTTACATGCTCTTACCAGGGTGCAGACCATGACATTGACCACTTGTAGTCTGCTCTAAGGTGAGACGATGTCCAGAAACGTCCAAGTCACTCACGAACCATGTATGATGAAGAAGAAACCTTTGTCATATATACATTACAGCACCATAAGTTGACCTACTGGTTAGCATGTCCGCCTCTCAACCGGGAGATCGTGAGTTTTGCTTGCGGTCGGGTCATACCAAAGACCATCATAACAATGGTACCTACTGCCATCTGGCAAAGTATACCGCAATACAGATGTGAGTAGGGAATCAAAATCTTGTGGTTACCAGAGGACCAGCCCCCCCACTGTAGCCCTAGCTATGTGATAAGCGAGAAGTTGAGGGCTGTAGAAGCAGAGATCGGTGGCACCCGATGTGTTTTGTGGCACGGGAAGGACTTTGATTCATGACAGCACAGTGAAATTCATTTTTTCATATCCCAGCTTGTGAGGAAGCTAGGGTCAGAGGGGAGAGTCAGCCATAATACGGCACCCCTGGAGCAAAAAGGATTAAGAACTTTGCTCAAGGGCCCAACAGAGTCAGCTTTGTGGTGCTGAGGCTTGAATCCCCAACCTTCTGATCAGTAACTCAGAGTCTTAACCATTTAGAGGTATGTAGCTGATTTTGGCAATTATTGTGGAGTGTATTATGGGATCAAAAGAGTCATAGGTTCCATATGGAGCAAAGTGGGTCTGTTGAAGTCCGCTACCAGGGGAAACAATCAACAGCAAAGGCAAAACGGCTAGAGAGATAGGTGGAACACTCCTCTGAACTATACTCGTGGGAAAACGCCATTTCCGACACCACCCTCGACTCTGTCAAGTGGCTCCCCACTTTATCAAGGAGCCGAGCATGACCATCAACCACCTACCAATTAGTGAGGCACCAGGACTTGAGGGCATATTATCAGACTATATCAAGTGTGCCAAAGATGCCTTGCTGGATCCCCTGTATGACCAGCTCTGTTAATACTGGGTGGGAGAAGTAATTCCTTGTGACAGGAGAGACTGCAATAAGTCATGCTGTATGTATGTATGTATGAATGAATGATGCTATAGAAGTGACTACAACAATTATCAGAGAATTTTGCTGTTGAGCATGATCAGCAAGGTATTCACAGGTGTTGCCTTTAACAGACAGAGGTCTGGATGTGCTATGATTGACATCATCATCTCCCAACACCAGCTGTAGGAGAAACAGAGAGAGCAGAGGCAACCATTTGACATTGACTTAACGAAGCATTAGACCTTGTGAGCCTATATGGACTGTTCAGAATGCTTGGCAAGTTTTAAATGCCCACCCAGACTCCTCAATTTGATCCAGTCATTCCATACAGATATGAAGGGGATTGTCCAGGTTGATGGCACATAACTATAGGTTTTGTCCTCTGCAGCAGTGTCAGGTAGGGTTGTGTGCTTATTCCCACCCTGTTTGTTTGGCATCTTTTTTGGCTCAAGCATCATCATGGATGGGTACCTCTGAACCAGCTCAGATGGAAAGCTTTTCAGTATGTCTTGGTTGAGAGCAAAAATTGAGTGTAGCATAGTTCTGGTATTTCACGTTGAAGAACAGCTACAGAAACTCATGGACAGCTTCTCACTGGCTTGTGAAGACTCTGTAGGGATGGACTGCCATGCCGTAACCATAGTAACCATCTTTCCCCTTTCACTGTACAGCATTGAACACACCAATCCCTGCACTCGATGCCATGTTCTATCTCCGCCCATTCTTCTGACTCCCTGTAATGGCATTGGATACAGAGATGATACCGGATACCAAATACAGTGACATCATGACTGTGCTTAAAACCCGCTGCGAAATTTAAATTCTTTCTCTCTGGCGGTGGATTCCACGCGTGAAAGAGAAGCCGTTGCATCGGTGCTACAGAAGAACAAAGAACGAGCTATTGATACCGGACCTTTAGCCAAAGTTTAATGTATTTGATCTTTGCATAGTTGTAATAATAACTGAACCGGTTAGTTACTGCAACCCACGCAGTATTTCAAAGAGAAAAGGCGACCAGATCCCTTTTCCCTTCCTCAATGTCGACGAACTATAAACAAGATTCCTTCTAGTTCATCGGACGACCGATGGGACACCAAAGATCTTCAGCTGACGAGCTGTTTTCTCCCTGGACCTGCGCTCCGCGCTGTCTTCAGATAACAGACGGTGCACTTTCAGTCGCCAGGCAAGAGCAATCTCAAGTAAGGCTGGCATCTGGGCAGTTGTTAGTCTTAGTTGTGACTAGTTAATGTGAAGAGTGTTGTTTATTTGAATTCATTCATGGTTTAAATGTACGCATTTTGATTCACATGAAAGGCGGTCTTAGACCGCGTGTTGTTTGATTTACTTTGTTCACTATCTGTATTTAGTTAGATTGTGCATGCTCTCTCTCTCTCTTTAACTCTATCCATTGCACCACACCCCTCAACATTGGGATTTCAGGAGTAGCTAAGGTTGAGTAAAAGTTTGGCTTTGAGGCCTAGCACAAAGGCTCGCGCATTCCATTCACAGCCTCACTCCCCTCCTCTTTGTCGTGCGCCTGTGCACGCTCTCTCTCCCTAGCTCCTCCTCATCCCGTTAGTGCGCAGCCGCACACACAAACACGTGATTTCTCTCTCACATTTTAACATCCACTCGCCCCTACACTGTAAACTTACATATAGCTTATTACTTCTGATCACCATTAGTGC
>JAPFFA010000001.1:53962814-53978121 GCA_026153275.1 Sciades herzbergii | reverse complement strand
CATGACCCAAGTGGAAACCCAGATACCGTACTTCCACCCACCCAATTGCACACTTTTTTGGGTTAGCTGTGAGACCCGGACACCTCAGCAACTTTAGGATGGCCCTAAGGTGTTTGAGGTGCCGTGGCCAATCATTGCTATAGATGATAATATCGTCTAGGTATGGAACTGTGTAGGTGGTGTGAGGGCGGAGAACCCTGTCCATAAGCTGCTGAAACGTCACAGGAGCCCCAACCAACCCAAACAGAAGTGTGAAGAAGTGGTGTAACCCAAACGGTGTGGAAAAGGCCGTTTTCTCTTGGGATAGAGGAGTCAAGGGGATCTCCCAATATCCCTTTGTTAAATCCAGTGTCGAGTAAAAATGAGCAGTGCCTAATCGATTGAGCAGCTCGTCAATGTGAGGCATTGGGTATGCGTCAGATTTAGACACCGCATTGACCTTTCTATAGTCCACACAGAACCGGACCAACCTATCGGTCTTGGGAACCAGGACCACCGGGCTGCTCCAGTCACTGTGGGACTCCTCGATTATGCCCATTTTGAGCATGGCCTTGAGTTCATTTTGGACCACTTTTTTTGTGTTCAGGCAGGCGGTAAGGGTGGCTGTGCACTACCACCCCCGGGGGCATCTCAATGTGGTGTTCTATGAGGTGGGTGCGGCCGGGCAGGGGCGAAAACACGTTGGGAAATTCCTTCTGCAACTGGGCCACCTCTGTGAGTTGGGCCAGGGAGAGGTGGTCTTCACAAGTGACCTGAGTGGTTGGAGATGTCAATTTTTTTTTTTGTACCTCCAGCCCCAGCTCTGCCTTTTCCGGGACTACTGACATCAACGCCATGGACCTCCTCCTTCCAGTGTTTTAACAGATTGAGGTGGTAAATTAGCAATGGCCCACCCCGTCCATTCACCTCACTTCATAGTCGATGTCCCCGACTCGCCGTGTGACCTCAAATGGTCCTTGACACTTGGCGATTAATTTGGAGCTCGATGTGGGGAATAATACGAGCACTTTGTCTCCCAGTGTGAACTCTTTAAGGTGTGCCCCTATCATACAGTCGGACTTGACATTCTTGGGCCTGCCGCAAATTCTCCTGGGTTAAGTGCATGAGGGTGTGGAGTTTGGTGCGCAGGTTGAGAACATATTGAATTTTGTCCTTACTAGGCAAAGGTCCATCCTCCCAATTTTCCCATAGCATGTCCAAAATGCCACACAGCTTACACCCATATAATAATTTGAATGGTGAAAAACCTTTAGAGGCTTGCGGGACCTCTCATACTGCAAATAACAGGGGCTCGAGCCATTTATCCCAATTACATGCGTCCTCACTTACAAACTTCCAAATTATGTTTTTGAGTGTTTGATTAAAACACTCCACAAAGCCATCTGTTTGTGGGTGATAGACACTGGTGCAGATAGACTTAATCCCCAATAACCCATACAGTTTGCATAGTGTGCATGACATAAATGTAGTGCCTTGGTCTGTCAGGATTTCTTTCGGAATCCCAACCCGGGAGATAATACGGAAGAGCACTTCTGCAATACTGTGGGCTGAGATATTGCAGAGAGGCACTGCTTCCGGACATCACATTGCATAGTCCACCAGAACTAGAATAAAGCGATATCCCCATGCTGACCGATCTAATGGCCCGACAAGATCCATCCTGATTCTTTCAAAAGGGGTCTCAATCAAAGGGAGAGGGCACAAAGGAGCTTTTGGAGTGGCCACAGGATTTACTAATTGGCATTCGTGGCACGACGGACATCCCCACGAATCCCTGGCCAATAGAACCGGGCCATTATTCAGGCCAATGTTTTATCCTGCCCTAAGTGTCCAGCCATGGGATTAAAGTGAGCAGCATGGAATATGAGTTCCCTGCAGCTCTTTGGGATTAATAACTGTGTTACCTTTTTGCCAGTCTGAGTGTCCTGCATCACTCGCTATAACCTGTCCTTAATAATAGAAAAGTAGGGGAAGGCCAGCTTCGCATTTGGCTGGAGAATTTGACCATCGATTACTCTCACTTGGTCAAATGCATGCTGCAGAGTCTCATCTCGCAACTGCTCCAACAGGAAATCCTCAAGGGAATACCTAAGGGAGGGAGGGAGGAGGGGTGGGGTGTTCTTCACTCCGTGTATCGCCCTGACGCAGTGCTGACGTAGACAGCCCTGTGACAGCTTCTCCAGCCAATGCTAGATGTCGTAATATGTCTTTCCGAGATGTATTACTGCAGGACCCACTTCTTACTATGTGTTCCATTAACTCTTTAAATCCTGGCCAATCAGTTCCCAAAATCAGTGAGTGAATGAGACGAGGATTAACCGCCGCCTTTACACTATGCTTTTCTCCCCAAAATAGAATGTGGACAGACACTAAAGGGTAGTTGTGAACATCCCTATGCACACACAATACCTTCACCACTTGTGCTCTTCCCAATGCCTCACCTTGCACCAGGCTTTGGTGGATTGAAGTCTGGTTACAGCCGGAATCCACCAAGGCCTGATATGTATCCCCTTGTACACTTACTGGTATACAGTATGGTCGGCCCAATTGAGGACGGTTTCTGGCGCATTGGGGACCCAGACCACTGCACCCACCTCCATCCCAGAGCACTGATTTTGGAGATGCCCCAGCTCCCCGCAGGGTCAGCACACTGGCCCAGGCTCTCCCTCTGCACTGGTGTTACGGACATCACTCACCTAGGGGGAGAAGACACAGACAAAGAAGGGGGAAATGGGAGGACACCACAGGTGCATCGGGCCGGCTGGTGGGGAGCCAGCTCCTGCCTCCGTGGTGGGGGAACGGGGTGAGGACAGGAAGCAGAGGGAGAGGGAGAGAGGGAAGAAAGAGGAGAAGGAGAAGCATGTCTTCCTGCCATTGGAACCACCACCATGTGGTCCTCTGCCAGCTTGATGGCTTGATCCAGCAATGCCAGGCGATGACACTGGACCCACTCCCCCATTCCTTCTGGAAGTCGTACGATGAACTGTTCCAGTGTCACCAGGTCGATAATTCTCTCAGCGTTGCGGTTGTCTGCCCTCAGCCACCACCGGTAGGCATCCCAGAGTTGTTGGCCAAACATGAACAGCTGGCCAACCTCCTTCAAGCACAGCAAGCGGAAACGCTGAAGCTGTTGTTCCAGGGAGTGGCCAACATGCTGGAGAATGGCTTTCTTTATGTCTGCATATACGAGCCGGCTGTCGGCGGGGAGCTGCAGCACGGCGAGCTGTGCCTCACCGGTCAGCAGGAGAAGGAGGCGCCCTGCTCAACCAGCCAACCCCATGCCTTGGCTGCTTGGTCAAAGAGCATGATGAAGGCTTCTGGATCATCATGCGGACCCATCTTTGTGAGGGTGAGGTGGGGAGGGTCCACTGCAGTGGCAGTTGAGGACCCCACTGACGCGAGTAGGTGCTGGAACACCTGGTGGTCTTCTTGTTGGGCCAGCATCAAGGCTTCGAAACATTGTTACTGCTTCTTTTGGAGGGTGATCAGTGCTTGATGCTGGTTCTACTCTGCCGTGGCGAGGGCATGGATGAGGTCTTTGAAGGGCGAGGACTCCATGGGGGGGTTCCCTTCTGCACTCCCAGGTTTCAGCACCACTGTAGAAGCTGCCCAGATGTGGGTGGAGCACAGAAGTATGGCAGGCTGTTGTTGGCGTTCAGATTTTTTATTTGGCTTTTCAGCACAATACTTTCCCAATTGGGACAGTCACCCACAGACATACACACACACTGTCGTGCTCTAGTCCCAATCTCCCCTCCTCTGCTCTCTTACTCCTTTTATGGAGTGCCATCACTGCAAGATACACACAGACACACATTAATTGACAACAGGTGTAGCGATTTGGCCACTCACCTTCCCTGACTCTGCCTTCCATTCACAAACCATCGCTTGGCCACACCCCCGCTGCCACAATCCATCACCCAGCTATTTTGTGGGCTGTAACCCAAACATAGCAAACACTGAAATACAGCCTAGGAAAACCCTGGTGAAAATCAGAAAGTAAATAGGAGGCCTCAGTCACAGCCAGAGCTGAAGTAACATGCAAAAGTGATGTTTTGACAGAAACAGTTAGTGAAGCTCTTTAAATTTCAGTTTCAGAACTGCAAGTCCTGCAGAAAAATCAGGGTAACACATTATTTGCTTATAAAGCAGAACTGCTGATGTGATGACTATGTGTAAGATCATATTCAAAATAATGCATCTGTTTTACCAGCAGCAGCAATAATAATAATAATAATAATAATAATAATAATAATAATAATAATAAACAACCCATGAGGTAAAAATACTGGGTTGGCATCCAGCACAGGATAACCTGTTTCAGTAAAAGGTAAATTGGCCTCTTGATGGATGACCTATCTAGTGATGGTGGCCCAATAAAACTAATGGTTGGTGGAAACCTCAAAACACACACCTCATTCATGAGGGAACTGTCAAGTACTGATGAAGTAAATAACAATGTAAACAGGACCAGAACTGTAAGTGAAGGTCTCATGTCTGGTAGGTGTCCTGTGGAACAGCAGCACAGGCCTGATCGTCAGCATGCTACTGCTGAACTGCAAAGACAGAGAAGGATAGTATGATTGAAGGAAGACAACAAATTTTTTGAATGCTACATCCCAAGCAAACCTGAAAGGCAAGTCTATAGAAAGAGAGTGGTTGATCTGTGGAGAGTAGTGTTCATGACAAGTGGAAAAATGTAAGTGAGCAGGGACTTGCCAATCAAGTCAGACAGATAAAGACCAAAAATTGGCTTGAGGTTCTGGAGCAGGAAGAAATAACTGAGAGAGTAAGGAATGAGACCAATGGAATTGCAACTGGAGATAACAGTCAAACAGTGCAAGAAACTTGGAAGGTGAAGAAAGAACAGTGTCCAAAGCTGGAAATGCACAGACTGAGCCAGACCCTCCTGCAGAATGTGTAAACCCAGGAGATAAACATCAGGATGAGATAGGAGCTGAAGTTGCTAGTTTGCATAACAGACTATTTGAGGTGATGCTGCAAAAACCAAAGGAAGGCTTCCCATTTTGTAGTCATGTAATAGAGCAAAGCTGAAATTAGAAGTTCTGAAAATGAATAATGATGATGTATGCAGCTACATTTGTTATGACAGAAAGATCGGGGAAGTTGAAGGAAAAGAAGGAAAGGCAGAAGGAAGAACCATTCTGGAAAAGAAGACTCAAAGGGAATATAGCAGCATGGAGGAAGGACTTAAGTAAGATAGAGGAAGTCAAGCAAGGAAAGGTGACACTTGGGCGAAATGAACAGAAGTGCAGGGACTGAAAATATCAACTGGCAGAACATGGAGCCTTGCATGTGAGTGATATGTTGAGACAGAAAATAAGAGCTGGAGGAATAAAGATCAAGAGATATGATGAGAGATGTTGACAGTTCCAGCAAAGCCAACTTGTCAGAACAAACCAGAAGTTGTTCTATGAAGGACTGGATAGAGGTAGAGAAGAGGAAAGCAAGTTGCCAGACCCTATAGAATCTATGAGATTTTGGAGCAAGATTTATTCAAATAATATCAAACACAATGTAGGTGCATCCTGGCTCAACAATGTGGAGCAGGAACTAAGTGCAGCAGGTATGAAGGATGATATTACCATCACCATGGAAGATATTTGAATGGGAGTGAGTAAAATAGCAAAATGGAAGGCAGCTGGTCCTGACCTAGATCAGGGCTTTTGGTTCAAGAGACTTACTGAACTGCATCCAAGGCTGCAATTATATCTGCAATATTGTTTGAGTCAGGGAAATGTTCCAGAGTGGATGGTCAGAGGAAGAACAGTGCTGAGCAGAAAATACCCTAGGAAGGGTAGGGAGGTGAATAATTATTGCCCAATTACTTGCCTGCCTATGATGTGTAAGCTACTAACTGGAATAATGGGGAAGAAAATGTATGAGCACCAATGTAGAAATGGTCTGCTTGTGGAGAAACAGAGGGGCTGAAGGAAAGGATCATGAGGGACAAAGGACCAATTGCTGGTAGATAAGGCAATCTTGAAGATCTGCCACAGAAGGTTGATGAACTTGTTAATGACCTGGATTGACTACAGGAAGGCATACGATATGGTCCCTCACTTGTGGATCCTCAAATGTCTAGAAATGGTTGGTGCAGCAAAGAACATGACTGCAATAATTTGTAACAGCATGAGAAAGTGGAAGACTGTCTTGACATCAGGAGGGAAAGAACTAGGTGAAGTAGACATCAGAAAGGGACAATTGTCCCCATTGCTGGTTGTAGTCATCATGCTATTATTAACTCTGGTGTTGAGGAAGATGAGGGCTGGGTACAAGCTTGGCAAATACTTGAAGCCCATTAACCATCTATTTTTTCATGGATGACCTGAAGTTGTATGGTGCCAGTAAAGATCAATTTGATTCACTGGCCCAGAGTGTAAGAATTTTCTCCCAAGATATCAGGATGTAGTTTGGTTAAGACAAGTGTGCTGTTTTTGAAATGAAGAGAGGAAGGCAAGTCAACAGCAGCAGAATAGAACTACCAGATGATGAGTGCATGAGGGAGGTGGAAAGTGAAGGATATAAATACCTGGGCATTTTGCAGTTGGATCCGACCTTGAACACAAAGATGAAAAGTAAGATTGGAACTGAATACATCAGAAGGTTAAGAAATTGTTTCGCTCAAAGCTAAATGGAGGAAACCTGATTATTGGTATCAGTGCATCGGCCATAGGAGTGGTATGTTACAGTGCAGGTATGGGGGAATGGACAAAAGAAGAACTCACCAATATGGATTGCAGAACTAGGAAAATAATAGCCATGAATGGATGCCTGCACCCAAGAAGTAATGTGGTGAGATTATATTTGCCAAGGAAAGAAGGTGGAAGAGGATTAATTGGAGTTGAAGAGTGTGTGATGAAAGAGAGTAAGTCCTTACATGGCTATTTGAAAGAAAATCGAGAATGGATGCTGCAGGCAGCACTGAAAGAGAATCAGAATCAAGTTTATTGCCAAGTACTTTCTCACATACAAGGAATTTGCTTTGGTGATTGTTGCTCGAACAGTTAAGATAGAAGAATTTAGCAAAGACAACAAGTAGCTATATACATTGAATAAGAAATAGAAGAAACTGAAATATACAAATTTGAAAAGTGGACATATTTAAGGGGTATCTGCACGAGTTGTTGGAGTCCAAGCTGTGCAGTATGTCCAGAATGTGCAAAAATAGGTAACATGATGAAGATGGAAAAGAGATAAGACTGTGTGAGATAAAGAGAATGTGTATTGTGCCAAGTCAGTAATGAAGCTGTACAGTGTGAGCTGGAATGTGCAATAAAGGTTCACAGAATGGAGATGTATGACATGACCTTGAAATGTGCAAAATTGCAGTTCAGAGACAAAGTGCATAAATGTCACAGATTGGAAGTGTGAGGTTAGAATCAGTGGGGGTTTCTGACCTTATTGATAAGTCCAGCTGCAGTGGGGAAAAAGCTGGCCTTATGGTGTGAGGTTTTGGTTCTAATGGACCGCAACATCCTACCAGAGGTGAGTGGTTCAAAAAGTTTGTGTCCATGTTGAGAGGGGTCAGCCACAATTCTTTCTGCTCTCTTCAGGGTCCTGGACTCATACAGGTCCTGATGAGATGGAAGGTTGCAGCCAATCTTCCTCTCATCAGAACGAATGATGTGCTGCAGTCTGCCCTTGTCCCTGGCAGTGGCAGCAGCATATTAGATGGTGATGAAGGAGGTGATGATGGACTCGATGGTAGTGTAAAAGTGCACCATCACTGTCTTTGGCAGATCGAGCTTCTTCAACTGCTGCAGGATGTATATCCTCTGCTGTGCCTCCTTGTTGAGAGAGCAGGTATATGCCTCCCACTTCAGGTCCTGGGCGATTATAGTGACCAGGAAATGGAAATACTCCACAGATGTTACTAGGGAGTCAAACAGGGTGATGGGAGAGAGTGTGGCAGAGCTCCTCCTGAAGTATACAATCATCTCCACTGTCTTTAGAGCATTGAGCTCCAAGTTGTTCTGCCTGCACCAGGACACCAGATGGTCAATCTCCCACCTGTAGGCAGACTCATCCTCATCAGAGATGAGTCCAATGAGGATGGTGTTGTCTGAGAACTTTAGGAGCTTGACAGACTGATGTCTAGAGGTGCAGCTGTTGGTGTACAGGGGGAAGAGTAGAGGAGAAAGGACACAGTCTTGGGGGATCCAGTGCTGATGGTTCAGGAGTCAGAGATGTGTTTCCCCAGCTTCACATGCTGCTTCCTGTCAGACAGGAAGTCAGTAATCCACCTGCAGGTGGAGTCAGGCATGTTCAGCTGGGACAGCTTGTCCTGCAGAAGAGCTGGGATGATGGTGTTGAAGGCGGAATTGAAATCCACAAACGGGATCCTAGCATAGGTTCCTGGGGAGTCCAGGTGCTGGAGGATGAAGTGAAGAGTCATGTTGACAGCATAGTCTGCAGATCTGTTGGGTCTGTAGGCAAACTGCATGGAGTCCAGGAGCATGTCAGTGATGGCTTTGAGGTGGTAAAGCACAAGGTGCTTGAAGGATTTCATGACCACAGAAGTCAGGTGATGGGTCTGTAGTCATTTAATCCTGTGATCCTTGGTTTTTGGGGACAAGGATAATAGTGGAGGCCTTGGAGCAGGCAGGCACATGGCATGTCTCCAGTGAGGTGTTGAAGAGGTCTGTGAACACTGGAGACTGCTGATCAGCACAGTGCTTCAGGATAAATGGTGAGACTGAGTCAGGACCTGCTGCTTTGTGGGGGTTCAGCTTCTTAAAGAGCTTGTAAACATCTCTCTCCAGAATGGAGAGAGTTGAGGCTGTGGTGGAGGGTGGATGGGCCTCCAAGGTGTGAAGTTGTAGAGAGGCCCTGGCAGCAGTAGAGGTGAAGGAGGTGGAGGTGGTGGTGGTGGTGGTGGGCTGGAGTGTGGCATCACAAGGGATGTTATCAGGACAGTCCCATTGTCTTTCAAAATTATAGCAGAACTTGTTCAGTTGGTTGGCCAGGTGCAAGTCATTGACAGAGTGGGAGGCTGAAAGTTTATGGTTAGTGATCTCTCTGAGCCCTTTCCAGACAGACGTAGAGTCATTGAGTGAGAACTGGTGTTGGAGTTCCTCAGACTACAGACAATTAGCTTCTCTCACTACCTTGCTAAACCTGTTCCTAGACTCTTTAAACCTGTTTAACCTGTCCCCACTTCTGAATGCTTCTTCCTTTTGCTACCTTATCTCTCCAAGCTTATCTGTGAACCAGGGTTTGTCATTATTGTAACTCACCCTGGTTCGTGATGGAATGCAGCAGTCCTCACAGAAGCTGATGTAGGATGTCACAGCCTCTGTGTATTCATCCAGACTATTGATAGCAGTCCTGAACACATCCCAGTTTGTATAGTCCAAGCACACCTGAAGGTTCTCTGCTGCCTCATTGCTCCAATTTTAGATCTCCTCACTAAACGTTTCCTCAGCTTTCATTTCTGCCTGTATGAAGGAATCAGGTGAACCATGATGTGGTCAGAATAGCCCAGTGCAACGCGGGAGATGGTGTAATAGACATTATTGACTGTAGTGTAGAAGTGATCCAAAATATTCTTCTCTCTGGTCAGGCATTTAATAAACGGTTCATATTTTGGTAGTTTATGGCTGAGGTTACCTTTGTTGAAGTCACTGAGGACAATAACTAGGGAGCCTGCATTAGTCTGCTCCACACCTGGTATCTAGTCAGCCAGCTATGCATTCTGCACATTGGCCTGCAGTGGAACATAAACACTAGCCAGAATGAATGACGCAAACTCACACAGGGACTAGAAGGGTTTACAATTAATAATAAATGATTCCAGGTCAGGAGAACAGTGTTGCATGATCCCTGACACATCTCTGCACCAGCTGTTGTTTACATTTAAAAGATCAGATTCCACCACCCTTTGTTTTACCAGAGAGATCCATGTTACGGTTCACTCTGAAAAGTTGGAAGCTGGCCAGCTGCAGTTCAGAGTCCGGAATGAGTCTGCATTGCCACATCTCTGTGAAGCATAAAACAGAAGATGAATGAAAGTCCCTGTTTCTCCCCACCAGCAGCTGGAGTTCTTTCAGTTTGTTGCACAATGATCACACATTAGAGAGAAATATCGCAGATAGTGGAGTGCTAAGTCCACGCTGATGGAGGTGGATGATCGCACCAGTGCATTTTCCTCTCCTCTGGGGTCTTGCTGAGTGAGCAAAGGTGAGCCCACCTTTGACCAGAATGTCCAATATTTCCACAGAAGTCAGCAGAAAAGTTAAGCGCACTGGAGTTGTTCCCCCGATGTTCACAAGCTCTTCTCTGGTGAAAGAGATTTGAGTATTGCAGCAATGAACTGAGTTTACAAACAAAATAAGACAAACCACTGCGCACCAACACACATATCATCAACACATCCACAGTGCCATGTTGATGATATAACATTGAAACAGAGAGTCTTCAGGACTATAAGAAGAAGATCTATGATGAGATGTTTAAGAACTGGAAAGAGAAACCAATACATGGAGTGTTTTTCAAACAAACCTCTGGTGTTGCTGGAGATGAGTCCTGAGATGGCTGAGGAATGGATTTTTGAAGAAGGAAACACAAAGCCTGATTTCAGCTGCACAGGAAGAAGCTCTAAGAACAAACTTGATAAAATACAACATAGATAAGGCATTGAATACACCACTCTGAAGATTGTGTGGAGAATCCACTGAGATGGTACAGCACATCATAAGTGGCTGCCAGAAGCTTGCCCAGAAGGAGTCCTGAAGATGTCATGATAAGGTGCCACTTCATATGCACTGGGAGATGTGCCAAAAGTATGGGCTGGAATGTACTGAAAAGTGGTATGAACACAAGCCTATACCAGTTGCTGAGAACAATGAAGTGAAACTCATGTGGGACAAGACAATCTGCACTGATCTACAGAGATCTGCAGCATAACTGTCCTGACATCACTCTGGTATACAAAGAGACCAAAGAATGTCTTAGCATCTAGGTCTACCGGAAACCCACATACACAGACCAGTACCTACTGTTCGACTCTCACCACCCACTGGAACACAAATTGGGGGCCTTTAGGACCTTACATCACAGGGATCAGAACTCTCCTACAATGGTAGATGGAAAAGAGAAGGAGCAAAAAGACATCAAGGAAGCACTTCAGAAGTGTGGGTATCCCAACTGGGTTTTTGTCAAGACCAGAAAAAGAAACATAACAGACAGGGAAGAAAATAGCAACATTGTCAAGCAAGAACATTGTCATTCCATACATTTCCTACATTTCTGAACTATCTGAGAAACTCAGGGGGATCTTCTACAAGCACAACATCCCTGTACACTTTAGGCCCAGTAACACTCTGAGGCAGAAATTGGTCCACCCTAAGGACAGAATATGCAGACACAAACAGGACAACATGGTGTACACAGTCCAATGCAGTGAAGAATGCACAGACCTGTACATTGGGGAAATGAAACAACCACTTCACAAGCACATGGCTTAACACAGGAGAGCCAGTTCCTCAGGCCAGGACTCTGCAGTCTATCTTCATCTCAATAACAAAGGGCACTCATTTCAGGGCTGCAATGTATACTTTTTTAGCCAGAGAAGACTGGTGGTTTGAAAGAGAAGTAAAAGAAGCCAGCTTCTTCAACCTGGAATGATCATCACAGAACAGAGGATGTGGTCTGAGACACCACTTATCCACCCACAATGCAGTCCTTGGCACAGTTCCTAGAAAACTGAATACACATCCACACCAAGACTCAGCTGACTTCAGTGATTCACATGATGACAGAGAGAGCCAATGACCCACAGATCACCCTAATGACCCTCTAGGCTGCTAACACCATTCACACCCAGCCTCCAGTGACCCCAACAACCTACAGGATGACTGAGAGGGTCAATGACCCATGTGACCTCAATGATTCTCCTTAGGGTTGCTTTTGGTCCACTAGAGGATAAATACCTGGAACTCCCCACTAGTCAGACAGAACTGAAGAAGCCTTTCGGATGAGAAGTGAAATGTTCCAGTTGCCTTCTTTAGCACCTATGATTAACAGCTAGCCTGCAGCTTTTGATCTAAGTAGGTGTGGCCAGTCATAAAAGACCAGAATTCACAATGCTTTATAGGTCAATAATAGTATTTTGCAATTCATGTGAAATTTGCCTGGGAGCCAGTGCAGTGTGGATAAGATGGGGTGATGTGGTCATATCCTCTAGTTATAGTAATGAATCTTGCTGCTGCATTTTGGACTAACTGGTACTTGTTTATGCACCTATTGGAACATCCAGACTGTAAGGCATTACAATAATCTAATCTAGAGGTAACAAAGGCATGAAGTAGTTTTTCTGCATGATGTAGTGACATATTTCTTATCTTACCAATATTTCTGAGACAAAACAAGGCTATCCTCATACTATTATCAACATGAGCTTCAAATGAAAGATTGAAGTCAATAATCACACCAAACTCTTTTACTGCTGCACATGATGAAGCAGAAAGGCCATCAAGAGTTATTATATAATTAGAAAGCTTACTTCCTAGTACAAGTACTTCTCTCTTATCAGAATTTAGTAGAAGGAAGTTAATAAGCATCCACTCTATCATGCCTTTTACACATTCCTGAATTTTATTAAGCTGGTGACTCTCATATGGCTTTGCTGAAACATACAATTGTATGTCGTCAGTATAATGGTGAGCGCAAATACCATGCTTCAGAACAATATTACACAGAAATACAGGGATGAATCCAGACTGATGCAAATGATGCACGTGCATCAGTCAGAAATATATATGCACCACTTGGCATTGGTTGCGGGGCATTTGTTTACTTTACCACTAGCTGGCTACATGGGCTATAGCCATACTCAAGCAACAGACCAATGGTTCAGGATCCAATCATCTGTGGTAAACGGTGATGCTTACCTGACCTAATTACCTGTATTCTCACAATGCTTTGTATCACATGACCTGAGACAAAGAATCTACAATAAAATGCTCTGGAATGAGATAGAAATTCAAAATCCACCGCAAATAATGGGCCGAGCCGCAGTTGTAGTGGGCCATGCCTGGACTGTTTTGAAACATCTTAGGGAGAGGGAGGTGCCTGGAAAGTTTGGCAGTGTAAGGACTTTTGGTGGCCAAGTTATGAATTTTTAAATCCCTGTGTGCATGCACAGCTGGAGCCAGGGCTGATATTCAAGTTTTCTGCGAGTCATGCTCATGTGAGGGGTTTGGGGGCAGATAACAGGCTGAGCTGCAGTTGTAGCAGGCTGAGCTTGGGCTGTTTCAAAAGGTCTCGGGGAGAAGGAGGAGCCTGTAAAGTTTGGTGGGATGAGGATTTTCGGTGGCTGAGTTATGAATTTTTAAATCCCAGCATGCACACACAGCTGGAGTCAGGGCTCATATTAAAGGTATCAATGAGCTGCACTCACATGGGGCTTTGGGGTCAAATAGCAGGCCGAGCCACAGTTGTAGCAGGCCATGGCTGTCCTCTTCTGAAAGGGCTCGGCGTGCTCTATGGCCCTGTGAAAATCCAGAGTGATCTGGTAAAATTAGTGAAAATATCTCTGCAAATGTGCTTCTGTCAGATTCATGGGCTGGATCTATCCCTGGAAGTAGTATATACAGTGTCTTGCAAAAGTATTCATCCCCCTTGGTGTTTGTTCTGTTTTGTCACATTACAAGCTAGAATTAAAATGGATTGGGGAGTAGCACCATTTGATTTACACAACATGCCTACCACTTTAAAGGTGTTTCTTTGTGACACCAACAATAATTAAGATGAAAAAAACATAAATCTGGAGTGTGCGTAGGTATTCACACCCAAAGTCAGTACTTTGTAGAGCCACCTTTTGCTGCAATTACAGCTGCAAGTCTCTTGTGGTATGTCTCTATTAGCTTAGCACATCTAGCCACTGGGATTTTTGCCCGTTCCTCAAGCCAAAACTGCTCCAACTCCTTCAAGTTAGATGGGTTGCATTGGTGTACAGTAATCTTCAAGTTATGTCACAGATGGACATAACTTCAATCACAGTTGGATTGAGGTCTGTGCTTTGACTTGGCCATTCTAAGACTTTAATGTTTCCCTTTAAACCACTCCAGTGTAGCTTTAGCAGTATGTTTAAGGCAATTGTCCTGCTGGAATGTGAACCTTCATCCCAGTCTCAAACCTCTGGCTGACTCAAACAAGTTTTCCTCCAGAATTGCTCTGTATTTAGTGCCATCCATCATTCCTTTAATCCTGACCAGCTTTCCTGTCCCTGCAGATGAAAAACATCCCCACAGCATGATGCTACCACCACCATGCTTCACTGTAGGAATGGTAATGAGAAGTTCTCAGGGAGATGGGAAGTGTTGGGTTTGCACCACACATGGCGTGTCCCATGATGGCTAAAAAGTTCAATTTTAGTCTCATGTGACCAGAGAAGCTTCTTCCATGTGTTTGGGGAGTTTGCCACATGCTGTTGGGCAAGCTCAAAACATCCATCCATCCATTATCCGTAGCCGCTTATTCTGTCCCACAGGGCTGCAGACAAGCTGGAGCCTATTCCAGCTGGCTATGGGCAAGAGGCGGGGTACACCCTGGACAACTCGCCAGGTCATCGCAGGGTTGACACAGAGACAAACAACCATTCACGGTCAATTTAGAGTCACCAGTGAACCTAACCTGCTGTGGGGGAAACCGGAGCACATGGAGGAAACCCATACAGACACGGGGAGAACATGCAAACTCCACACAGAAAGGCCCTCGCCAGATGCTGGGCTCGAACCCAGGACCTTCTTGCTGTGAGGCGACAGTGCTAACCACTACACCACCATGCCTCCCAGCTGCAAATATGTTTTCTTCTTTTTTTTTTCCTTTAAGCAATGGCTTTATTCTGGCCACTGTTCCATAAATCCTGGCTCTGTGAAGTGTATGGCTTAAATTGGTCCTATGGACAGATACTCCCATCTCTGTTGTGGATCTTTGCAACTCCTTCAGTGTTATCTTTGGTGTCTTTATTGCATCTCTGATTAATACCCTCCTTGCCCAGTCTGTCAGTTTTGATGGATGGCCTTCTCTTTTCAGGTTTGTATTGGTGCCATATTTTTTTCCACTTTGCGCTAATGGATTTAATAGTGCTTGGTGGGATATCCATAGTTTGGGATTTTTTTTTTTTTTATAATCCAACCCTGATCTATACTTTTTTATAACTTTGTCTGTAACATGTTTGGAGTGCTCCTTGGTTTTCATGTTGTTTGCTTAGTAGTGTTGCAGAGTTAGGGTCCTTCCAGAACAGGTTGATTTATACAGACATCATGTGACAGATCATGTG
>JAPFFA010000001.1:52018885-52030503 GCA_026153275.1 Sciades herzbergii | reverse complement strand
GCCAGTCTGCCTGAGATGATGGTGCTGAAGGCAGAGCTGAAGTCTATGAAAAGCATCCTCAATTGCTCCCCTGGTGTGCAGGGCATTGGGACTTAATCTAGTAGTCGGGGGGGGGAGTGTTAGTCAGAAAGTCCTTGATCCAATGGCAGATGGTTTGGGAAAGTCCTAGGTCAGTCAGTTTTGTGGCCAGTCTGCCTGAGATGATGGTGCTGAAGGCAGAGCTGAAGTCTATGAAAAGCATCCTCAATTGCTCCCCTGGTGTTCAAGGTGTGTCAGTGCAATGTGAAGAACAGTATCAAAGGCATCCACTGGAGAACAATTCACTCTGTAGGTAAAAAGGTATGGGTCAAATGTGGGTGGGAGGTTAGCTTTGATATGCTGTAGGATCAGCCTCTCGAAACAGTTCATGATGACTGGTGTTAGTACAACAGCATGGTAGTCATTGGGGCTGCTGATTACAGTCTTTTTTGGCAGTGGAATGATTGTGCCAATCTTCAGGCAAGGTGGAATGATGAATTTTGACAGGGAAAGGTTGAAGATCTTTGCGAAGACCTGAGACAGCTGGTCTGCACATTCCTTCAGCACCCTTCCTGTCAAACAATCAGGGCTGGCAACTTTCCTCAGGTTCACTGCTCTGAGCACATGCCTCACATCATGATTCTGCACCATGAGAGTATTGGAGGGTGGAGGTGTCATGTCTGTCTCCATTGCTTTCACCTCAATGAGAGCAAAGAAACAATTACATTCTTCTACCACTTGGGTGTCAATGTAGACATTACATTAATGGCATTTAGCAGATGCTCTTATCCACACTGACATACAACATACCCAGAGCAGCCTGGGGAGCAATTAGGAGTTAAGTGCCTTGCCCAAGGGGGCTTCAGCTATTCCTGCTAGTCCAGGGAATCAAACTGGTGGCCTTTCGGTCCCAAAGCTGCTGCTCTATCCATTAGGCCATGGTTTCCCCACAGTTGTGTGGCTTCTGGTCTTAGAGTTAGCAATGTTCTGGATGCCCTGCTACACCCACTGTGAGTCGTTGTTGATAAGGTGGTCAAAATAGACCAAATAGAGGCAAATAGAGATCAAATCTAGGGGAGGTGCCATTCTGTATAATCACCTGGCATGACTGTTACAGATATGCATGAATCTACAGTCTGGGCTAGAAAGAAATCAGCCCCAGTAGTGCTTCTCACGTCTTCATATCCTTCTGTGTATTTTGTTACAACCAGTAATGGTGCTGTTGCATTTGGCTCCACAGGAATACACAATAGTCCATGTGAAGATATTTCTTAATGTGGATGCCAAAGATGAAATCATATCTTGATAACTTTTTTATGTTTTCATATTTTTTTTTTAGATTTAGCCATGCTATCCCATTTTAAACTAACCATCTGTGGTTATTTACCGAACGCTAGATTTTTCGAAATGTTGTGCTACATTGAACATACATTTACTTGTATACAAATGAAAAGACTGAATGTGCTGAAGCAACAGGGTTATATAAAATGTCACTTACTGAACACTGCATAATAATTACATTCATATGCTTTCATCCAATCTATTCATTTCACCAAACGAGTGCATTCATGAGAATGAAGTCACTGGTTTGTTTAGTTGGCAGTGTTTCCTATACACAGCATTGTAGTTCCTGCAGAGATCTTTTACAATAGAAATAACCTCTCCCATTTCTCTCTGGTAACACTGGTTGTATTTGCACAAACAAAGCCCTGAAACAGCAAGTAATTGCATTATGCATTGAGAATTTTCAGTCACAGGATATCACGCAGACGTATGTTGAGTAGCATACACACATGTGCAGCGTCAGCTCTGGATCTAATTCTGCACACATTTGGTCTGCCACATTGAACCCCTTGTATGTGATGAATGCACAATTCATCAGGATATAGTGCATCCCCCCAAAGAGACAGTCAATGTGTGTTTGCTGATGCAATGCATGTCTTCGTAAAGCACAGTATATTCTAACCATGCATGAGAGAAAACTCATATTGGACCCTTCAATTTGTTTAAATTTAATGAGATTCTGTAGTCAACAGAACAAGTTTTATGACATTATGGTCTCATGTGCATTAAATTATGAAGTGCACGCATTTTTTTTATTTATTCCATCTTTTCAACCTCTTAGTGGAGCTGGGAAAGCATAAGCCTGCCAGGCAGCAAGCAAAGTTTGTTTATTACCATCATAAAATTAAATAAAATCATTCGCCCCGACAGAATATAGTTGAGAATAATTCAATTGCTTTTTTTTTTCTTATCTCTCAAGGGGGCATGAGCAGGTCAGTGAAATCATTTCAGTGAAATTTTCACCTATTTAATTGCATTAGAACTTTAAAAATCAGGTTTGGTTGGAGGCATGAGCTTGTGATGCATCTGCACGGCGTGACAACAACTTTTAAAAAATGGTCATTTCACTTTTATTATGAATGCTTATGGATTCCAGTGTGTGTCTGTCGCCATAATGGCTGGAGAATTTCTATTCAAGTGCAAAGTAATCACAGCAATGAACATTTATAGTGTCCATGAACGTCAGGCTTTTACACCTCTCTCTCTCTCTCTCATATCCAGACTGTGCCAAATTCCTAAATCCAACACAGACATCACTTTCAGATTCACTAAGATTAGCTAATTCCATTGCTGTGTAATCTGCAACTGTTGACCTTTTCTTGCAGACCTGACTCCCTTGAGAGAGATTAAGCCCGGGATTAAGAGCTGTCAGTGAAGATGTATTATCACTGTAATATAGTCCAAGGCTTAATCGGTGCCTAGAGTACAGTGTTTAATACACTCTGAGGCCTGGTTTATACTTGACTTGCACGACATTGTTCACATACTCACCTACATACCATACATACACCTGAAGGATTAAAAGCAGCATCCACTAGATGCCATCAGTGTCTGTTTTCTTTAAAATGTATCATGCCAGCTAGTTTTGACACTTCTGGGATATTTGTACCAATAGGTTGTATTCAAGTTACGTGACTTTTGCTTGCGAGTTTACTTCCGGTGAATGAAGTGGTGGTCAGACAAACCAATTTGTATGCCGTCATGTGAACCGCGAGTTGGCCAAGTGGTTAGCGTGTCCGCCTCTCAATCGGGAGATCGCGAGTTCTACTCACGGTCGGGTAATACCAAAGATCATCATAAAAATGGTACCTACTGCCGTCTGGCAAGGCATGCTGCAATACAGATGGGTGTGGGGAGTCAAACTCTTGTGCTTACCAGAGGACTAGCCCCCCCACTGTAACCCTAGCTATGTAATAGGTGAGAAGCCGAGGGCTATGGAAACAGAGATCGGCGCCGCCCTATGCGCCACATGGCGTAGGAAGGGACTATGTGAAGAGCTAGTTACCTTCAGAAAGTTGTTCTTTGCGATGGGATAGATCCTTACATGTTAACAAAGAAGGATTTTTCCTCTGAGTTGGAAAATTATTCATCCATTGAGTTCCCTGACATCTCAAACGTTCTACACGGACAAACAGATGAAAGCGTGGAAGAGCATGGAGGCGTAGAACTTTTTATATGTGGCTGGGTTAAAGATCTGCAGATCAGGACACTATAAGATAAATCCTGTATCGTTTATGCCTGGGTAAGTTGGTATTTCTGGGTTTTTTGTACTCATCTTTGCGATGGTTGCTAGGATGCTACAAGTTTTAGTATCGGGTGTAAACAAACCACAGCCACTCGATTCTCAATCCTCCCTGCTCATCTCTTCGAGGTAAATCATTCACAAAGATCCACAGAAACCCCTTTAAAGACCTGGGGATTTGTGAAACAGGACGGAGAAGTTATCACGGCTCACTGTAACTGCATGTACGGGGAAGCAGTTTCGTGCAGCTAACTCATGAGCTCTGCTTTTGTGTTTACATGGCTCGTCTTGATTATCTTATCTCTCTAGTTCAGCGTAGGAGCCCAATCTACATCATCATCATCATCGTCCTTTTAAAGATTGCTAGGACATCCTGATAAATAAAGTGAAAACATACGTGTTAGTTTACAACATGGCAACCACGATCGAACAGTAAACACAAACACATCTGAGGACTTAAGCGTCTCCTGAACTTCAAAACATCACGAAATGATGGATAATGGCGAGAAAAGTCAGTCGTTTGCGAATCCAAATGAAATAAATTAGAGGAATTTACAAACCTTTCATGAAGTGATCACTGTAATCTCAAGCATTTTTCGACTCTGCTCCCTTCCATCAAAGCGAAAGGGTGAAGAGCCACCTTTCTCGTCGTCTTTGGGTAAAATCCTTTGCTCTTTCACCTTGTTTTATCACTTCACGGGAAACCCGGAAGAAAATTTTATCAGTTTCATGGTTTGTTTGATTCAAAGAGCATAAAACAAAGCAAGCGTAGGACATTTTAATGACTACCAAGGCGCCCCAGTGAAACTAACACTGTGAACAGTGAGCTTAGCTGACCACCACTTCATGTCTTGCATATCTAATGAGGCGGATGTGACGTCGGATGCAACACAGCTATATGGAGATGTTAGTTTTTCTTTAAAACTTTATGCCATCATTGTGAATGTTCTCATGAGCCCCATCTCAAATCAAATACATATTTACAAATGTTTATTGAAATATATTTAGAATATCAAAAATAGTGATATGCAAAACAGACTTTTCACTATGTTTGAAGGCTATGTGAAAGCTTTATTTAAATTCAGACACTAAGCATAATACAGAAAGCAGTGGAATTATTGTTAATGTTAAAAAGCTGTCTAGAACAACATACAAGTTCAATATTTGCAGCACAGCTCTAGTTTGTTTAGTCTGTTCCAGACATCACCTCACATTGTTCCATACTGTCCGTCCCCTCCCAACACAATTTACAATGGTTTGTGTGCTACATGAATGCAGGATAAGCAGAGGAGACATATTTGTAGACAGAGTTAAAAGCAAATTATTGGCCCAGTCTCATGCTGGCTATAACCAAATACACAACCAGTGAATAACTTAACCATGTCCAAATGTGTTCATGAAGACACGATTATGGCTATGTTCCCTCTAGCTGTTTTTCCCCCTATAGCTGTGATACTGGAAAAAAAAAAAAAAGCTACTTACGCAATGCACACTCTGTAACCATAATGATGCTTGTGCCACTTCTGCCTCCCAGGTGTATTGGCTAATCAGTTAGCTTTTCTATTTAGATTCATTAACAAGAAAGATTTGATTAATTTGTCAATATTTTGAGTAAGTATGGTTTCACTAATTTGACATAAATTGTCTTATCGACTAATTTGACTCATTTTTCTATCTCCACTCTGTCCTCCATTTTTTTTTATAACCTAATTGGACAGTCGATATAAAATCTTGAAAAGTCAGCACTTTTCTGAAAAGTTTGTTCCACTCCTTGTTTTCATTATTGAAAGAGGACCACTATGATAAAAAATAATGTCTTTTTATGTCTTTTAAGTGGTTCCATCACAAAATATTACATGTGAAACGTGTGTTTTGGGTATTGAGGTTAAAAACATCTTGTGTGAAACCAGCATTTAGGATCTGCCTGGGAATGATGAGCAATACATAAATAAGTTGATTATTAACCTAGCAAATTGTCATCTCTATGTCATGGATGCAGCCATGGTAAGAGATTCCTTGTTGAACGTGTACATGGAGGCTTCTCCGTGCTCAGGGTAGTATATAGTGCTGAATACTGATACAGATGTGATGAAGTTACTGATGTGCAGGTGGAGTAACCCAATGGGGATTTAGCCCAATTTAGCCCAGAGTGTATCTAATACAATATAATGTGGTATACGAGTGTCTTCAATAAATGTTAAGTTCATGCAGTGAAAGTCGAGTCTCTGAATATTCGTAATATAGTATATCAAGTCTTCCGATCATATGAAGCTATAACGTCAGAAGTTGGTCCAGTTTGTCATTTTGTTGAAGTCGACAGACACCGAAGCTTTTACTAGCTGAAGTTAAGCTAACAGGTGCGATTAACGACATCTAGCAAAGAAAAGAGAGTAAGCACCTGAAGATGGACCAGTTTAAATTACCATCACCGCTGGTGCTGACAGGCAATTTGCAAGAGAACTGGAGACGATAGGAACAGCTCTTCCAATTCTACATGACCGCAAGTGGTGCAGATGGTAAGGCAGAAAAGATCAAAATAGCCATTTTATTGCACACACTAGGAGAGAAGGCTCTCAAAGTACATAACACATTTAGCATATGATGAAGAACAGACTGTGGAAGAAATTCTAGCTGCTTTCAGAGCCTATTGTCTGCCCATGAAAAATACAGTGTTTTGAAAGACATCAATTTTGGGTGTATCCTATGGCAGAATCTGTCACGATAGAGAAATATGTGACAGAACTCAGGAAAAAGAGTAAAGACTATGAATTTGATAACTCAGAAAATGACATGATCAGAGATAAGATTGTGTTCAGTATGAATGACCAGGACCTGAAAGAAAGACTTTTAAGAGAACCTAATCTTGCATTAGACAAGGCCATAGACACATGTTGAGCTGCTGGGACCTTTAGCGCACAAATGCAAGCAATGGGTGTAGCTACCCAAGAGAGAGATGGATATGCAATGCAAAAGGAATGGACAAAGGAACACATGCAGGAAATGTGGGAAATCACACCAACCAAGGCAATAACCAGCACATGGAAAGCAGAACCATTAAAGATTGTGTGGATCGGGAAAAGCACAACATGGAAAGACAGTCAAATCATAGTCCCTCCCATGCCAGGACCTGGTCTTCCCAGGCAGTCTCCCGTCCCAGTACTAACCAGGCCCTTAAGACACATTGGGCGGTGCTGATCTCCACTTCTATAGCCCTTGGCCTCTCACCTATTATATAGCTAGGGTTACAGTGAGGGGCTAGTCTTCTGGTATCTGCAAGAGTTTGACTCCCCACTCGCATCTGTATTGCAGCATGCCTTGCCAGATAGCATTAGGTACCATTTTTATGATGGTCTTTGGTATGATCTGACTGTGAGTAAAACTTGCGATCTCCCACTTGAGAAGCAGACACGCTAACCACTAGGCCAATTCACAGTATGGAAAGACAGTGCATGATGTAAATCCATAAATAGATACCCTGTTTATTGAAACTGTGAACATTGATCAGCTAGATCCTAATTTTAACAGGTCCTGATACTAAACCAGGATGCAGACAATATGTCTGTCAAGCTCAAATTGGACACAGGAGCAGATGTCCAATGTCCTGTCGTTGAGGATGTTTAAGTCCATGAAAAAGAATACCAGATATGAAAGGAGAGCATACCTATTACTACAACCCAAAAAAACAGTGCTGGGGGCATATGGAAGGATGGGACTGAGGCCAGAAGGGATACTCACATTCACATGCTCCACAACCAAGGCTCAGGCAAGTCTACCATTTTATATACGTATCAAGGCACTCATCCATACCTATCCTAGGGAGGGAAGCATGTGAAGAATTGCATCGAGTGAAAAGGGTGGACATTGACACACTGGATATGAAACATCCAACAACAAAAGAGGAACTGATAGTTCAGCACTCAACTGTCTTTGAAGGTCTAGGGGGATTTCCTGAGAGTATCACCTCCACACAGACTCCAAGTGTATACCAGTCATATATGGCTGCAGAAAAAGACCACTGGCAGTACTGGAGAGACTCAAAGCCACTCTTGATGACCTACTGCATGCTGTCGTGATTACACAAGTGACTGAACCAACACCATGGGTAAATAGCCTTGTCATGGAAAAGAAAGGCAAGAAGATATTGTGGGTTTTCTTCGACCCCAGTGATTTGAACAAAGAGATACTAAGACAGCATTACTCCATTCTTACAATAGATGATGTTTTGTGCAAACTTGCTGGTAAGAAGATATTCACAGTGCTAGATGAAAAGGATAGCTATTGGCAAATAAAGCTAGACAAGGAACTTTCACTACTATACACATTTAACATGCCGTGACTTGATTTGAAATCAAGGCAGCAAGTGACATCTTCCAGCAATGTAACAGTGACGTATTCAGAGACATCCAAGGAGTCCACATCAATGCTGATGACATGCCCATCACCGCATTTACAGAGAAAGAACATGACAAGATAAGACAGAAGGTGATGGCCAGAGCAAAAGATGCTAACATGAAATTCAATGGAGAAAATACAGTATAAGATGACAGTGTCAACTGCATGAGCCACATTGTCACTTCAGAGGATGTTAAGGCAGATAAGGCAAAAGTCAAGACCATAGCTGGGATACCAGCACCTACTGACAAAGCAGGACTAAAACAAATGCTTGGCATGACAAAGTACCTACTGCAGTATATCCCTGATAAGGCCACCATAATAGTACCATTAAAATAGTTACTACAGAAGAACAGTGTGCGCCAATGGCAACATGAACATGATGATGCATTCAAGAAACTGAAAGATACCCTCACGAATGCTCCTGTGTTCAGGTTCTTTGATCCAAAGAAACAGTTCAACATACAGGCTGACACATTGAAAGACTATCTGGGGGCGTGTCTTTTACAAGAGGGCCACCCAATAGCCTATGCATCAAGGACACTGACAGAGACTGAAATGAACTATGCACAATAGAGAAAGAAGCTATAGTTTTCTCTGTTAAAAGGTTCCATTAGAATGTGTATGGGGTGAGGGTTCATGTTCAGTCAGTCCACAAACCATTGGAAAACATCTTGAGAAAGTAATTGGGAACAACTTCTTCCAGACTGCATAGAATGCTACTTCACCTACCTCAATATGACGTAAATGTCACCTACACACCCGGTAAAAATTGACTGATCGTTGATACATTCTCACGAGCTGTCCTATAAGAACAACACACAGCCATATATGACATCATGACTGAGAAAACTGCCTATGCTTTGGAGCCAACACATGCCTTGAGTACAGAGGCTTTAGAGCAGCTCAAGGGTGAAACAAAGAAAGATGAAGCACTGCAACTGTTGCAAGACACACAAAAACATATTTGGCCCCAATACAGGAAGCAGACAGACTCACATCTGAGACAATATTGGCCTATCAGACACACATTTGCAGTGAGAGGGAGTGATGACCACAGGAGACAGGATAATCCTACCAAGCACAATAACAACGGACATGCTACCAAAGCTACATATAGCCCATTAATGGATGCAGCAGACTAAAGCACTGTCCAGGAAGCACTGATACTGGCCAGGAATTTTGAAGGACATAAAAGAATTGGTCTAGACTTGTGGAACATGCCAGCAGTTCCAATCCAGAAACCAGAAGGATCCACTGATCTCACACAATATTCCTGAGCTTCCATGGCTTGAAGTAGGGGATTACATTTTTTAAATTAATGGTCAGTCATTTCTGTTGATAGTAGATTACTTCTCAAAAATACCCAGCAGTACTGAACATTAAGGCCAAGACATCACACACTGTTATCAACAAAATGAAATCAGTCTTCTCTAGAATAGGAATACCAAAAGAGGTAGTGTGTTCCATTTGCAAGGCAGGAAATGAGAAACTTTGAAAGATCATGGGGCATGAAACTAACTCAGTAGAGAGTGTTGACATTGAGCTCTCATCCTCATCGTTGCCAGCTCAAACCAAAAGTGGCCGAGTTATTGGACCACCTGAGAGGTACAAACACTTACTAATGAGCCTGCAGAAAAGGTCGCACTCCAGTTGATGGTTAAGCGTGAACAACTTCTAACCCTATCCTATCCTGCTCATTAAAACAGGAATATATTATAGCAACATTGAAGTGTAACTTTCATGGGAAAAGGATGCTGGAAGTGGAGTTGCCAGGGAGAAGGAAAAGAGGAAGATCAAAGATAATAGTTATGGATGTGGTGAAGGAGGATATGAGGATGGTTGGTGTGACAGAAAAAGATACGGAGGACAGGAGGAGATGGAGGGACATCATCATCCAATTACAGCTAGAAGAAGAAGAAGAAGTGTAACTTTCATGTTGAGAAAGGAGGATGTAGTACATAGTGCTGCACACTGATACAGATGTGATGAAGTTACTAATCTGGAGGTGATGTACACAGTGGGGGTTTAGCCCACTTTAGCCCTTGCATTGCGGTATATGAGTCTTCAAAAATGTTGAGTTCATGCAGTTCAAGTCAAATCTCTGGATATTCATCATATAGTCCATCAAGTCATATGAAACTATAACACCTAGTAAGCTGGTTTAACACATCATGAATTTCTAATAAAGGCATTTATATCACTCAGGGCATCCATCCATCCATCCATCCATTATCCTGTACAGGGACGCAGGCAAGCTGGAGCCTATCCCAGCTGACTGTGGGCGAGAGGTGGGGTACACCCTGGACAAGTCGCCAGGTCATCACAGCACTCAGGACATGCAAATATAAATAAATTCTGCCAATAGCTGTTATGGAGTGTATTCAGATGCTGTGTTTGGCATTACTGTACTACTTGAGTAAACTAGCTGGGGAAACCATTTCACATGATAGAATGATAAATTTCTTCCAGGTACCTTTTAAAATTTTGCTAGTGACTTCTACCAAATCTATATGAGTGACTGAAGATCTGGAAAGATCAGCTCCTTGTAATTTTTAAAAGCAAAAGCTACTGTTAGGTTTTGATCTGTCTGTACCGAAGGAAGTTGAATTGACAAAGTATGATTGAGGAATGTAGAGCTCTGCCGCCTAAGAGATTCTGCCTCACGGATCGATCTGGGAGCAAACAGTCACTAATGCAGACACAGCCGCTCAGAGATGTTTCTCAGTTTATTGTAGGACAAAAATGAGTATATATTCACATTCAAGAGTGTGTTGTAGCCATGTGATTGGATGATGATGATTTAATTGACAAAGCTAAGTTATCTATGTATAACGTAAATGGGTTTAGATTGGTTTAGACTACGCTAGTTTATGAAATAAGAGAGACATTATGTGCCATTACATCACCCATCAGGATCATAGTCTTATGAAGAGGAGGTAGACATTACCAGTCAACATAACTTTCATTAAACAGGGAGCGGAATGCAAGAGTGAAGATAAATCTCAAGGATTTAACTAACCAAGATAAGTAGCAGTCAGGATCGCCTGTACCAGCTGCAAGCATGCCAGACAAATATTTCTATCAGCCACATTTCTGGGCTGCATTCATATGACTCTTACACAATAAGTAAAGAAATTCAGAGAAAAGCAGCATACCTCAACTGCATCCTTGACTCTGAGAAACAGCTCATATATCCAAAGGCTCTTATTTGAATTCACTCCAAGAAAGTTATGAGAACAATGAATATCCTTTGCAATATTGTAGCCTATTCAATAGCGAGCTAATTGCCTTCTAGCTAACAGTAAGCTAATTTGTTGTTTGGTCAAACTTGGACTCCTTATAAACCAGTCCTGAAGGTTAACATGAAGTGAATAATGAAATTACATCACTTTAAGCTTCATTTCATTGCATGACTTGAATGCTACATTTGTAAAACAACTTGCTAGCATGTAGATCTCAGTGTTTGGATTGGCGTACACTCACTGTGCATTACACATAATTATTACACATACAGGACACTTTTTCGATGGAATAAAAACGTATTCTATTCCCTTCGAGTGGGTTTCATTCATTTGGTTTGATAGCATGCAATATTGTTAGCATATCGCTTATCCTACGT
>JAPFFA010000001.1:51322923-51334540 GCA_026153275.1 Sciades herzbergii | reverse complement strand
GGGTGCTCCGGTTTCCCCCACAGTCCAAAGACATGCAGGTTAGGTTAACTGGTGACTCTAAATTGACCGTTGGTGTGAATGTGAGTGAATGGTTGTCTGTGTCTATGTGTCAGCCCTGTGATGACCTGGCATCTTGTACAGGGTGTACCCCGCCTTTCGCCCGTAGTCAGCTGGGACAGGCTCCAGCTTGCTTGCGACCCTGTAGAACAGGATAAAGCGGCTAGAGATAATGAGATGAGATAATAATAATAAATCAATCATAATAAATTTGACAGTCTCCCATAAATGTGTCCTCTTTGCTATGGCATCTTCTGGATCCCCAATAAACATACATGGAGAACCCTTTCCTGTACATGCACAAACAATGTCATTGATGGTTTTCCATTTTCTAGATCCATCTACATTTCCTACTCCTCACTAGTGGTAGCAGTAGTGGTGATGGTACACTACAAATACAGAAGTCTTCAAACCCATGGCTAAGCTAGTTATATGCCATAAACAATGATGAAAAAAATGCATGAGTATTGATGAAACATCCAATTTCATAACATGTATTTATTTCAGAGATACAATTTGTATAATTCTGTTTGCTCTCAAACCTGAATAAACTGCACTTGTATAATAATGTGCACTTCTTATTGGTTGTACAACATTACATATATTTTGTAGTTTCAGCCAGCTTTGTTTTCTAAAACAGAAAATAAACCTTTAGGAATTAGGAATGTAAGGCACATTTTATAAGACTAAAGAACAATTCTGGAACAACTATAACTATTTTATTTAAACAGTATATAACCGCATATATTAAAATGAACACTGACCTGTTTTAGCAAACTCTTAGCTAATGAATGTTTTACTTTTGAGTAATCCTGGTGGTTTCTGTTTGAGTCTATAAGCACCAATAAAAAAAAAAAAAAAATCACGTGATCTTGGCCACTGTATGATTTCATACATCTCAGTGAACAGAACCATTTCTCTTTGTAACTATGATACAAAGCTCAGCTCCAAGTCAACTGTCTGCATGTACATTATTTTTTCCTTGTTTCTTCCTCCTGCCTTTCCTCTTCCAACCTCTTTTCTGCTGCTCTTCATCAGAGTCAGACTCGCAACTCTCCAGCTCCACATCAGCAGTAGTAGAGCACATTTTTCTTTGCCTCCTAGGTTGATCTTCGTTCCTTATGGGTCTCCCAATTGGTTTGTTCTCTTCTGCTGGCACACAACTAGAGTCAGTGATGCCATGGTGCCTCTGCCGGTGGTTCCTCAGGCTGATGTTGTGATTAAAAGACTCTCCACAATGCTCACACAGGAAGGGTTTCTCTCCTGTGTGGAGACGCATGTGAGACTTCAGGTGTCCATCCTGGTTGAAGGAACGGTTACACACCTCACACTTGAAAGGCTTCTCTCCTGAGTGGATGCGCAAGTGTCTCTCATATCTGTAAAGCTCAGAAAATTTACTATTGCATATGCTGCAGGTGTGTTTCTTTTGACCTGGGTGGGTCTTTAAATGCTCATTGCGCGTAACAAAATCTCTGAATTTTTCTGGACAGTCTGGGCATATATAGCACAGCGTGTCTTCTTTGTGACTCTGCTCATGCTCTAGCTTGGACTGTTTTGTATCAAACACCATCATGCAGTATTTACAAGCATGTTGGTAGTCTCTGTGCAAGCGACGGTAATGCACTTTTTGTCCAATTTCAGTGATGAAGCGTTTGTGACACACATTACAGGAAAACGGTTTGATTTTGTACTCGCATACATGGCCCTTCTTGTTGCGGTCCGTCTCCACCCTGATTGTTTTATTACAGTCCTGACAGATCTTGTGTTCGTAAAGGTTGCTACCATGCTCAGCAATGGCATGCAGACGAAAACTCTGGGCATCACTAAAATGAACAGAGAAGTCCTTTAAACTGGGGTTCTGGACACCACTGCCAGAGACACACGCCGTACAGCAATAGTAGTTCTTGTGCCTCTGAATTACACAAAGCATTTTAGCTACAGCTTCACAGTCTATACACCAAATTACTGGTTTAATAGTGTTCTGAAATGGTTTCTTGGTAAAGCCCTTGTTAGGAATTTCTTCATTACAGCTCTCCAAAGCCTTGTCTGAGGACTTTGGCAGGTGCTTGTCCGAATCTTCTTGCTGTCTCTTTTTAGAGGACTCATCACTCGCTTTCTCAGTGAGCCCTTTACTTGTGTCCTCATCAATAAGTATTTCATCATCTGCACTCACATTGGCTTCGTCCAAGGAACTCAACAGGTACACGTCAAAATCCTCTTCCTGTTTGTTTTGAGAGGACTTGTCACTTTCTTTCTCAGCAAGCTGATCACTATTACACTCATCAATAAAAAGTTCCTCATCAGCTGTCAGCGTGTCAGAAGACTCAGTGTAATTTGGGTTAGTGGTTTCTTCACTTATCAGGGCAATATTTGAATCATCTTCCTCATCACTGTCCTCATGTGTTTCCATCAGGAGACTCAGCTCCTCCTCCCTCACATTCTTGTCATGTTTCTCTCTCATCGAAATGGAATCAGCAGCAGCCTGACCACTGTCCTCACATGTTGGCTTTGGAGACTCAGTTGTGTGTTCCTGGACAACGGTCACAGGTATGCTGTCACACGATGGCCCACGAGCATCATCACATGGTGAACACTCATCAGTTACCTGAGGAGAAGAGACAGGCTTGGAATTATCACAACCTGTATACAGAAACTATTTCCTGATTCAACAAATGAAGCTTGTGCAGAAATCAGGATCAGAAAAAAAAAAAAAAAACCCACCTCTTTATTGGTTACTGAAGTTCACAAGAACAATTATGGCATAAAAGGCAAACATCAAAAAGTGATTTCTATTGCACGCTCCAGGTCCAAGCATTGACTTGCTGTAGGGACTTGTTTTCCTTAAATACACACCTTGTTGTTTGGTAGAACGGCTGCCTGAGAGGTCCACACTCTGTAGTTACAGCAGATCAGGCACTCTTGTCTGAAAGTGAGATTCTCACCTCTGCCTTTCCCTCGGATCCGACACTCACTGGAGCACTCCAGACAGCGGAACATCATATGCCCAAACGTCTCTTTGGTCAAGGATACATAACTGTACAACAGTTTAAAAAAAAAAAAAAAGTTATGCATGTGGAATGTTATGGAATCAAAACAAAAAAAAGTAACAAATTGCAGCTTTCTTTCTTGAGGCACTAGCATGTGACAAAGCATGATGGACATAAAGCCGCAATTAAAGTTTAAATGCAATAAAAGTTTAATTTAAATAAATGTGACACACTAGCATGTGACAAAGCATGACAACGCAAAAAGCTGCTTTTTATAGTAAATTCCACAATATTCTTTTAGCTGTCCCATCGGTTTTAATTGGAATTTCCAGTAGCTCTGTCCGTCTAGTGCGTTTGTTGTATTCCTTTTAGTCCATTCTTTGACTTTTTTAACTCTTTGATTACACACTTTGTGTAGTGTTTTACTCTCTCCTATGGATATGACTTTTTCTCCTCAACAGAATGGTGACAGCACACTTGTTTATTCAAGAGATCAGCTGTTTGCACTACGAAGAAATGGTGGCAGTGTTTACCCTATACCGGAGGAACTGAGGCGGAATTACCAAGGCCGCAGAGCCGGCACGAAGGTGAGACCTAGGCACCTGGAAAAGCAGTGGAGCTACAAGCCCTCTATTCCATCGGTCGTGATGGGGAATGTGAACTCACTGGCTAACAAGACCGATGAGCAGGCTGCCCGATAAAGAACTGGAAAATCTACAGGGAGCGTAGCTTGTTGTGCTTTTCTGAAATGTGGTTAACTAGCAACATTCTGAATGCTAACATGGATCTACCTGGATTTACCACCGTAAGGGCAGACAGGCACCAAACTGTGTGGCAAGTGCAAGGGTGGGGGTCTCACACTCATCGACAACAGGTGGTGCAACCTGGGGCATGTCCCAGTTAAAGAGACTATATGTTGCAGGGACATTGAGCTGCTGGCGGTGAGTCCACAGCTGTATTACATGCCTAGGGAGTTCTCGCATGCCATTGTTGTGTGTGTTTACATCCCCATGAACGCTTGCAGAAACTGTGTGACGTCATCCACTCCACAACTGCGAGGCTTCAAACTCAATAGGTTTTATGGCAATCTCTGGTGATTTCAATCATGTCACACTGGATTCCACCCTCTCTGACTTTCATCAATTTGTGGGCCGTCCCACCAGGATAAACAGGACAATAGCCCTTATGTATGCCAATGTGAGAGATGCATACACAGTGCTACCCCCTGCCGGGAAAATCAAACCACAACCTAATCTTTCTCCAGCCAAATTACAAGCCACATGTGCAAAGGCAACCCACAACTACACACACATTCAGGAAGTGAATTGCTGAGGCAGAGGAGGCTCTGAGGGACTGTTTTGAGTCTACAGACTGGAGTGTGCAATCTGGAGTCTACAGACAGGAGTCACATGGTGAGGATAAAGAGGAGGTCACACACTGTACAACTGACTATCTTAACTTCTGTATGGACATTGTGGTTTCTACAAGGACTGTATGCTGCTTTCCAAATAATAAACCTTGGATTACCAGGTGATGAAAAGGACCTTCTTAATAAGAAGAGGACATTCAAGGATGGAGACCAGATGGAGGCTGAAAGAGGCAAAGGAGTCATACAGAAGGAAGGTGGAAAAAAGATGCAGGAGAAAAACCCACAGGAGGTCTGGAATGGCATGAAGACCATTACAAGATGCGGGAGGAGTAGTGGCACAGCAGACGGTGATGTGGTGAGAGCAAACCAGCTCAACAACTTTTACAACAGCTTTGATAGCCCTGCTGCTGTCTCTGCCACTGCTGCAGCAACCACCCTGATACCTCCCCCATCAGCTTCGTCTACTGCTGAGCTGACTGCACAGCTAACACCCCCCACACCTCCCCAGCCAACTGCTGGTGACTGTTCATGTTGCACACACCCCTCTCCCTCACCTCAGCTATCAAACACACTTGGGGCCTCCCCACCATCACCACAGACCAGGTCAGAAGAGAGTTAAGGAGACTACACCCCAGGAAAGCAGGTGGCCCAGACAGAGTATGCCCTAGAATGCTCACGACCTGTGCTGTGGAACTGGGAGAGCCACTTCAACATGTCTTTAACTTGAGTCTGAGACCGGGTAGGGTACCTACAGTATGGAACACATCATGCCTCATATCAGTCCCAGTGAAGGCGCACACCAGTGAACTCAATGACTTCAGGCCTGTTGCCCTTACATCACATATAATGAAGACCCTGGAACAGCTGCTGTTCCATATCCTAAGACATCTTAGGATAAGTTAAGTGCATGGCAGTCCATGGTCTGCCATGCACTTGACCCACTGCAGTTCACCTACCAAGAGAATCTGGGTGTGGAGGATGCCATCCTCTATCTGCAACACAGGGCAAACTCTCGCCTGGATAAAAGGAGTGGTGCTATGAGAATCATGTTCTTTGATTTCTCCAGCACCTTCAACACCATACAACCCCTTCTACTGAGAGACAAGCTGTTGCAGATGAGAGTGGGTCCGCGCCTAGTGTCCTGGACAATGGACTACCTCACAGGAAGACCTCTGTTTCTCAGACTGAGGGACTGCACATCTGAGACTGTGGTCAGCAGTACTGGTGCGCCACAGGGAACTGTGCTCTCCCCGATCTTGTTCACCCTGTACACTGCTGACTTCACATACAACTCTGAGTCATGCCACATGCAGAAGTTTTCTGATGATACTGCAATAATGGAGTGTATTAGGGATGGACAGGAGGGTCAGTACAGGAGCCTGATGGAGGACTTTGTGAAATGGTGCAGCTGTGTTTACCTGTCTAACCTCCAGTTTGCCAGAGATAGAGAGTGAGCGTGTAAACACAAAGGAAAGTGGGTGCAACTTGTTCTCGCTGCCCGTGTAAAACGCACATTTAAAAACCCACTCAGTACAGTTTTAACAACAGGCTTTCTCAAACCTCTTCTCACACTCCTCTGTGTTGATCTGGACAAGAATAGTCAAATTCATTCCCAAGTTCAAATGTTTTCATACAACCTTGTAAAATTGCAAACACCCTCTTTTTTGGCATGGTCTACAAAACAAAGCCTCTATTCTGGACACCTTTACCATAAAGCATTTTTCCTCCCACAGCTTTACAAATCTTTCTCATTCTTTGGGAAGTTCCTTGAGGTCATCCATACTGCTAACAAACTTTCTGGTTATACCAACAACGTATTATTCTTTTGTCTTTGGCCCTGCAACCACTTGTTCTTCAGCCAAACCTGCTTCTCCTACTACTTACACTTCCATCTCAGCTTCAGTCTTGACCTATAATAGCTTCTGCTGAAGACACTACTTCTGTTTCACCCAAAATAACAGTGCTTTTTCCTTCTGTCCCTCTTATATGGCCATTCTCTCAATAGATGTTAGTGTTGCACGGTCGTCTGGTCTACAGATAATCAGAAACAGAAAATGGTGAAACTTATGTATTCTGAAACATAATGAATCAATTCTACAATAATATAATTAATATAATGATAAACCACCTGGTGTGTAAGGCAATACTCTTGATAAAGCAGCATTTATGAAAACAGCACAATAACAGAAGATCATATCCTATTACGTACATCCTTTGTATAGGACGGATTTTTTCCACATATTATTCAGAATACTTCCCCTCAAGATTTGTTAACGTACACCATATGCACCACTTCATGTAAGTAACACAAGAAAACTGTCAATTTTATTATAAACATGCTGAATCAAATTCTGCATAATGAATCATTACTTCATACTGAAAAGCTGTATGTACAGTTTAATTTCAAGCATCTGCTTCACTTCTGTATTTATCTTCTTCCTCAAATGCATCACTAAAATAAAATTAAGTTCCAAAATTTACAAACTCAAAATGTTCAAAAGAAACATTTAATAAGACTAGTTTTCATGGATGTGCAAGTTTTTTAGCCAAACCACAATGGCTAAACCAATTTATCAGTAACATTATATAGACCTTTTATTTTTTATTAGTGATATTATTCATAATGAATAAATAGGTCACAGGAGTTAACTTAGTTTGTTGTTGGTATGCCTTTTTAATCTCTAAACATCAATAACTACCTACAGTTGCAGTCAGAACTTTACATCCATTCATCATGGACAGGAATGTCATGGAAATATTGGGCTTCCAATGATTTATTTTGAACTGTTCTTGTTCTGTGGTAGAATGATTGTACAACATGCATCTTTAAATTAAAAAAGAATAATTTGGTACAGAAGTTTAAATTTAATTTTGGGTTTCCTACAATCAACATGGCGACATAGTGGTTAGCACCATCACCTCACAGCAAGAAGGTTCTGGGGTCCGAACTTTGCTGTTGATTGGGGCCTTTCTGTGTGAAATTTACATGTTCTTCATGGACGGGTGGGTGGAATCAAAATTGTACATTCAGCACACCTAATATCTGGTTAAATGTCCATTGGCAAGTTTCACCTTGATTATATGCTGTTGGCAGCCATCAACAAGCTTGTGGCAGGGTTTTGGTTGGATATTTGAACACACTTCTTGGAAGAAATAGTAGAGTTCATTTAAATTTGTGGGTTTCCTGGCATGGACCCAACTTTTAAGCACAGTCCACATGTTTTTTGGACTTTGGGAAGGCCATTCCAGAAGCATAAAAGTTAGCCTGCTTTATCTATTCAACAACCAGCTTGGCGTATTTGGGATCATTGTCCTTTTGGAACACCTACGTAATTGTGTTCAAGTTTCAACCATCCAGCTGATGCTGAAGAATTCTGAGGTAGCCCTCCTTCTTCATTATTCCATCCACTTTGTTCAACCATGCTTAACAGTTGGTACAATGTTCTTGGGGTTGAAAGCCTCACCTTTACGCCTCCAAACATACTTCTGGCCATTGTGGCTGAACAACTTAATCTTGTCTTATCGGACCATAAAACTTTCCTCCAGAAGGATTTTTCTTTGTCCACGTGGTCAGCTGTAAACTTCAGTTGAGCTTGAAGGTGTCAATTTTGGAACTGGGGCTTCTTTCTTGGATGGCAGCCTCTCAGTCTATAGCAATGTGAAATTTGCTTGACTGTAGGTGGAGACACTGGTGTTCCAGCAGCTTCCAGTTCATGGCAGGCCTGTGCCTTAGTGGTTCCTGATCATCTGAACCAATTTCCTCTCAACTAAGGGTGACAGTTTGGGTCTTCTTCCAGACCTTTGTAAAGTGGCTACACCTTCCAATAACTTGTCCTTGCCAAACCCACCCTTTTTTATGTTGGCACAGAAAGCTGTAGTCAGTCATGACCACTAACAGGAATTTCAGAGGTCCTGGCAAGTTAAGACATTCTGGCACTTTCAGCACCACTGAATTGATAATCGAAATTGGTGTATGCATATTTGTGACCTTGTGTTGATTTCAGAAAACTGAAAATGAATTAAAATTGGGTCTTTTTTTTTTTTTTTTTAGGTTTCCCCCCCCCATTGAAGATGTATGTTGTACAATAATTTATCCACAGAAAAGGAAGAGTTCAAAGAAAATCACTGAAAGCTCAATACTGGCATGACATTCATGTCCATAATATGGAAACTTTTGACTGCAACTGCTCTTTAATCTGAGTTACCTGAAGTGTCATCACTCAATATAACAGAACAAAATCTTAGTGACCGTGAAGTTGTGTCACATGATTAGGTAGTTTAATTAAAAAACAAATAAATAAATAAATAAAAATAGAATATACTGTGTACCTAATGAAACACTGGGAAATTAAAAACCACGACCACCATGACATTCAGACATAAGACAGATGGCAAGAAATGCTAAACATTGTGTGATATACTAATCCTGACATGTGAAACAAATGTAAAAACCTTTCAGAATCAAGAACTACTTCATTCTTACACCGTCCAACGTTTGCATTGTGTTAATTTCTCTACATACCTGCTTGACTGATGACTCCGAAATGGGTTGCCAGTCAAGGACTCATACATGGGGTTTACTTCTTGTTGAATTGAGTTCTCAGCAAAGTAGCAGGATTTCTCTCTGGTCTGTCCAATAACGTCAACGCTAGAAATATACAAGGTCATTTACTGTAATGCTATTATAGAACAAGTAAACATGGTATTGTTGTGTAAAAATATTGCACTGGCGGTTGCTTTTACATAAAGCTCTCTCAAGGTGCACCATCTAGTCACTCATTACAGAAATGCAAAATGTGCTTAATAAGCAACATACAGTACATGAACTGTAGGTTTGCTTTCTGTTAAAAGACAAATGATTCCTTTACTCACTCACTATCATCCAGATTTTCTTCAAAAAGAACAGGAGACAAAGGCTGTGTGAATCCTGCAAATTTGTCAGGCATGCTTTTAGCCGGTGCCGAGCACAGTTCACGATAGGATTTCGCTTTGTCTTTACGACTCAAAGCTGAAAAATAAAGTGGAATGATTAGAAAAGGAATTTAAAAGCTCCAGCAAGACAAAATACTTTACATAGTCAAACTATAATATTACTTATGTTTCTTCTCACCTCTGGGAATACTGTTTCTGTCATTTGTGCCTGGATCTCTAAACTTCGTTGACACGCGGTGCAGCAAAACCTCCGCAAATTCACTATTGGTGATCCCACTGCAACACATCTCGAACTTTTTCTTCATCCACATGTCGTATGTGGATGTTTTGAACACAACGTGCCTCATTTTTTCCTTCCTTCGTGGCCGCCCGCGAGTCGGCCGAGGCCGGTTCAGATCCATAATGGAATAACTGTCCAAAACAGAATGGACTGGTCAAAAGAATTTAAAATATAGATACCTTGACAAAATATTTTCAATTTCATGTTACAATTTATGGTCTAAGGCCTAAGATGTTGCTGAACTGTTGGACTGTTTTTCGTAATACTATGGAATATCGATGGCATCAAAAATGATGACACTTTATTTGGTGCAGAGATTTCTGGGAAGGCTGAGCTGGCCCTTTAAGTAGTGTGTTGTGGTGATTGAGTCCAGGTGTGTGCAATCAATAACTGAGTGACAGTGAATGGAACAAACGTGGTATGTGGATGTTGTTGTCCAAGGTGTCCATAGCTGTGTCCACTTACTTACTCACTATATAGTGTTTGGTACATAAAAGACTCACTAGGGGATAAGGGCAGACAGCTGTTGATAGATTTCAGACACTATATGGATGTTATGCTGCTACATAATTATGCGCCGGATATCTGGAATTATTATCTTTGTCGCATAAACAAACCCCAGAACGTCTGCAATGCCATGGACAATAACGTTGCTGTTTTTGGATAAGTACACTGTCTCCTCACAGCAAGAAGGTTCTGGGTTCAAACCACATGGCCAATGGGCCTTTCTGTGTGGAGTTTGCATGTTCTCCCAGTTTCTGCATGGGCTTCCTCCCGCAGTTCAAAGATATGCAGATTAGGTAAAATACCCAGCCACTGGGGTTGCACAAGCCAGTGCATACTTAGTGCCAGTCCCAAACCTGGATAGATTGGGGAGGGTTGCGTCAGGAAGGGCATCCGGTGTAAAAACAAAAACCTATACCAAATCAAATATGCAGATCATGATGATTTCCTGTGGCAAACACTAACAGGAGCAGCCAACAGAAGATGACAACACATTGTAATTAACACCTCTTGTAACAATGTAAAAATAAAAATTTGCAGAACATATCCATGCACACAACGTTATTTACAACAATCTTTGGCTGTACTGTATCCTCCTATGCAAGCAGGATGAGGATTGCAGCTGTAAATATAATATATACGAGAGCAGTGGCTACAATTATCGACAGTCCATAATTATCGACACCTTTTCAGATTTAACAATAAAAAACAATGTTACAAAAGGTGAGTTTCAGTTACAACAGTTATTATTGGTGAATTAATCCACCGGAAGACCTCCCTCGCCCTTTGATTTTGTCGTCTGATGACGCAGCTCGTTACTGGAGATGGAATTTTTTTTAGCACGATCAGCAATTTGAGGAAAACCTGGACGTTATCATCGCAGGTAAGCATGGTGGAAAAATCATGGACATGTTTTTACTGATCAAATTCACCGATATTTCATGATCTCTTTGTTGAAACCTACTTTGTTTCTGACTCTTTCATTTGATAGTCGCCATTTTGTATCTAAGCAAGCGTTTGAGAAGTCACGTGAGGTGTCGATAATAGTGATCACTTTCATCGGTGTCCACCATTAGACACCCTGAGGAATTAAGGGACATTTACAACTGTTATAGATCGATCTTTGTGTCACATTGTTGAAGTAGCTGAAGTACTTTAAAAAAATAAAAGTGCTGTGATTTATAATAATTTTTTTTTCCTGATTGATAACAGAATGGAACGTTTATAGAGTATTTGGAATCCTTTTACAATAAATAGAATGAGACCAGAATTAAATTCCTAGCATATTAAAAAAAAATACACGCTTGAAATATTCAAAGTTTTCTATTCATTCAGAATTTTTTTTTTGCAGTTTGTTGTAAATATCGACCATATATTACAATATCAGTAGACATTTTATATTTTAGTTTGTGGAATGACATGCGACCTTTGACCTGGATTTTCATGTGGTTACAATATCAATTGCCTGTTGACATTTATTGGTAAACT
>JAPFFA010000001.1:48854130-48865802 GCA_026153275.1 Sciades herzbergii | reverse complement strand
AAAGGCCCTCGCCGGCCGCTGGGTTCAAACCCAGAACCTTCTTGCTGTGAGGCAACTGTGCTAACCACTACACCACCGTGCCACCCACTAACACTGGGCGGCACGGTGTGTATATATATGTGTGTAAATACCCCTGAAGTAAATGTAAGACTGTTTGTGCACTACAGCATGTTGAGCTCTACAGTAAAGCTTTGAAAGACATATCAGTGAACCAACTGGATTCTCCTATAATTTGTAACACAATCTGGCCATAACCAGGAAAATACATTTATAATTTTCTCCTCTAAATAAGCTGTTCCTAATTGCTGTCAGAAGACCCCGAAATTTTGGTATACTTTGTAAGTCGCTGACAAATTGTGGGTGAAGATTGATCTATATAAAGCATGAATATTAAACAAAGTTTAAATATCCTATCAAGCGTACAGTTAAAGGCTGAGAGAAACGTACCCCCTTCCTCCTTGGATAATAATAGTACGAGTCCCGACAATGAAAACTTATCATTGAAACCCACATCGTGAATGTCAGGAACATTCGGAATTTGTCGAGTTTAAATTTCCCGCCAAGGGAATCCCGGTACCAACGTCGCCATTATTAGCTGGGTTTCGCACGACGTTACAAGTGTGAGTGGTTTTACCGGCGGTTTTTCCGCTGACGTCCGCACAGTGTAGCTTCTGTCCGACTCTCTGCTAGATTACATTCATTTTGACGGAAACTTGCGACAGAACATGATGTAGAAAGAGAGACAAATCCGTTAAACTACAATCTACAACTGTTATGGAGAGGAAAAAAGGGCAAGTGCCCGGAAAGCAATGCCGTGGAGGGAGTGGCCCTGTTCCTTTTCCCGAAAGATGAAGGTAATCACTAATTAGTCAAGACTTTGCTACAATGAACTGCAAAGCATACTGCTAACTTGAAGAATGCATCTTCAACTTCCAGTCATCCAAACCCCTTAAGGCATGGAGGTGAGCTCGCACCAGGGCAAATAATGTCCCAAGGCGCAGTCCTACCAGGCCATGCCCATGCTGGTTCTCGAGCACACAGGGAGAGGGATGTGCCTGCGAACTTCCCTCGCTGAGTTATGAATTTTTAAAGTCCTCCCGGAGCCGTGGCTCATATTAAAGCGCACGGTGAGGAGCGGAGCTCACACCAGGGCGAATAACGTCCCAAGGCATGGCTGTAGCAGGCTGTGCCAGTTTGTGAGGGCACAGGGAGAGGTACGTGCCTGCGAAATTTCACCTCACTGCGAGCTTCCCTGGCCGAGTTATGAATTTTTAAAGTCCGGCCATAGCCGTGAATCATGTAGAGCTCACGCCGGGGCGAAGAACGTCCCGAGGCATGGTCCTACCGGGCCGTTCCTGTGCTGGTTTGTAGGGGATCATGTAGAGGGAGGTGCCTGCAAAATTCGGCTTCGCTGGGACCTCCGGTGGCCGAGTTATGCGCGTTTAAATGCCAGCTTGGGTCAAATCGAAACTTAAGGTTCATCGCTGTCACTGAGCCCGCTCTCATCGGACAATTCTGGCTCGAATCGGTACAGATCGATACCTTTTCTTGCCTATTGCTGGCCACTTCTTCTGTCAGTACGTCGGCATCAACTTGAACTGACGAAAAACTACTAAAACTTGAATTTTCTCCCTCGCTAAATTCCTGCTCGCTTTGGTCGCTCATGTCGTTGTTCGTAGCCGACATGCGCACTCTTGACGTCACGCGGCTCCCGTCTGCTACTTCCGGTTGCTTGGCGGCGGTTCTAAAAATGCTAAATTTACTCGCCTTTTGTCTGTGAATATATCCGCGACCCTGTGGTTTAGAGAATAGTTGCCTCTGTCCAGGGACTCAATAAACCTCGCCGAACTTAACTGCTATCCTGTTGTAGCACAAAAAAACCCCTCCGCATTTCTCTCAGCCTTTAACTGGATATCTTTCAATTCACATGAAACTAACATCAGAGAGGAATGAAGCTCTAGACAAGTTCATTCCGTGGAATATCATGATGAAGTTAACTTCGTTGTCATTATACAGGGTGTCCTGAAAAGTCAGGAACCGATGGGAATATTTTTGAGCAAGTGTAAGGGTGAACGTGTAGTGCACGTGTTGTTAATAATAAATGCAGAATTAAGTACGTGCAGTTTAACTCTCATTGGTTCATGACTTTTCGGACACCTTGTACTGTAGCACACTGAATTTGCAGCATGAAATAGTCAAAATAAGTAGAGCTCGATGGTCGACCCTGTTTGGATCGATTCCAAAATCTAATCATTTCATCTGCTGGTTCCAATTATAATTCTGTATAAATCAATTCAACCACTTGTTCTTGAGATATCTTACTAAGCTAGGGGTGGGTTTCCCAAGAGTGTCTTTAACTACCGTCTAAGATCCATCTCCAAGCTAACATGGTTTTCCCAAATAACATCGTAGCCCAGGTAGTCCTTTAGTTTGCTCTGAATTCACGAGAGACCCGCACCACTCTTTCAAAACAAAGAGCGACTCGCTCTCAGCCGAATGCGCTGTACCTCCGAGGGACTCTTATAGTCAGCGGGGGAAACTGATGTTGAATCTGCTGCCGGGGTTCAATTATTTTTCTTGCACGTTGCAAGTACATCCAGTTAATTATTAAATAAATATACACAAAATATTATGAATATATTTCAATATGTTATGGATATTGTAATATCGCATTGATTATCGCCATGTTTTAATCAGATTTAACTCCATTAGGCGAGTGATTATCTTTATTTAGTGTCATAAATGAGACACATTTCTGCACCTCTGTGTGTGTGTGTGTGTGTGTGTGTGTGTGTGTGTGTGTGTGTGTGTGAGAGAGAGAGAGGTTTTGATCTGTGCATATCATCTAAGGAGGTTGAATTGACCACCTGATATCTCCGTAGGTGCACAGATCAAAATCTCTCTTTTTCTCTCTGCACACACACACACACACACACACACACACACGTGTGTGTGTATATATATATATATATAAGGGAAAGCCTTTACTTAAATATTTTACTTATTATTTGCTTATTCTTTTGTGTGAACGTTTGTTCACTTAATTAAAAAACACGATTGGAACAAAAAATATTGCCCAAAAATGTAAAATAGTTTAAATCATTAATTTTCACATTTATATATGTAATGCTTAATGATATAATATTGTAACGCTTTTTATATTTCATTGTTTTTTGGCTAAAAACGAACGCCATGTGGCGACCTTGACTGGATTTAGCAAATGCTAATGCCCTTACTAATGCAATTACAGTACGAATGCCTTTAGCAAATACTAATGCCTATATCGGGGATGCGTACTGCAAAGACGCTGTTTGTAATGTTGCTCTTGACGCTCCTTCTTACAAGTGAGTTCGGGAAAACCACATACAGAGACAACGTTCGTAGCTGAAGAGTCTCTCAAGTCGCTCTTTAGCCCAGAATCAGACGGAAAGGGGCACTTTTTTTATCTTCACCACCTAGTGGCAGCAATATAACAATAATAAGTGCTGCCAGGCAAAACAAACCTCGCCCGGTAGCACTTATGATGAATATGAAGGAAGATATCGCAAAAAAAAAAATAGGTACCATATGGCTACTGCTTATAAATAAAATAGTTTTTTGATACCATGTCCATACAGTAAATACAGCATATGTATTTACTCTATGAGGCAGTAGCCACAAAAATGAAGCGTAATCCAAAAATGAACAATTTAAAACTCACACAAGTAAAATATTACCAAGTGTCTGTACTTTATATTATTCTACTCTTACCGCTTAGTTTTCAAAACTGAAACCTCCGAACCGAGGCTGTCGCCATGACCCAAACTCTTATTTCCCGGAAATGGCCCGGCGCTAGAGCTCAGTGGAACGCACTTTCCCTCTGTAATAAGCATAAACATGTCTGAAAGCGATTTCTTTGGTCTAGTCTGTTTATTTATATTTATAATAATAAATCAACAGAGTGGGGAGGTTTTTATCAATGGGGTTTAAAAGTGGGCGTAGCCAAAACCCCTTCCTTTGCGTATGCAAATGAACCAAGAAACCATCTAATGACAGCACAGTGTATGCAAATGAGGCAGGTAGTGATCCAATCAGCGTTTGTGGGCGAAGTCTTTCCGAGGCAGCGCCCCTGCAGTCTGAGCTCAGAGCTGCTTTTTTTTTTTTCTTCTGCTTCTTCTTTACTGAAAGTTTCATGAAGATTGATCCAGCCGTTTTCCTGTAATATCGTTTACAAACAAAGAACGAAACCTGACCGAAAACAGTACCTCGCCCCCTGGTGGGCTGCGTCCCAGGCGAGGTGGTAATAATTCCAGGTTATACATGGAACATGCTGTATGTTGCAATGTGAAAAAATTGTTATATGTAATGCCTTACATGATTTGCTTAGTAGATGTTTGTAAGATATAAATATTTTACCATTTATATAAGTAGAGGGATTTATCAGCTGACCTCTGACCTTTTCCTGCAGAGTTTCTTTAGGAAACATGCCCCGAGTGAAAAAGGACCTTATGGCATCAGCTCTGAGGTGATGGATACCTACGTGAAGAGTTGTGGTGAGACATACGTCTGTTTGGCTGTGAAAATGGAATAAATAAAGGGGTGGTCTTTTGATTATTGAAAAAGCAAGTGGCTTAAGAAATGAAACGTCGTTCACCGTACAGCTGTAGAGTGTGTAGCTTGTGAATTTACTTTTTGTCTGGTGTGTGTGTGTGTGTGTTGCAGCTGGGTACTGCGTCATCACGTATATTCTCGGAGTTGGGGACAGACACCTGGACAATCTGCTTCTCACCAAGACTGGTGCAGTTCTGCATTTTTACTTCATTTTATTTCATTTCTTAGTTTTAATTCATAATTTAAAAAAAAGGCCAAATTGTACTGTATCTAATGGAGCACATACACACTGTGGTCATGGTTGACGCGTTCTTTTCTGCCTTAGGAAAGTTGTTCCATATTGATTTTGGCTACATTCTGGGGCGGGACCCCAAACCACTGCCTCCTCCGATGAAGCTGAGTAAGGAGATGGTCGAGGGCATGGGGGGAATGCAGAGTGAACAGTACCAGGAGCTTAGGAAACATTGTTACACAGCCTTCCTGCACCTGCGCAGGTAACGCACACAAAAAAAATGGTGGACTCCTTACATATTCCGCGCAAGTTCAATGTGCTATAGAGGTGTCGGCATCTCCAGTTTAACCATAGCATTTACAGGGATGACAGTTTTCCACGGACGGATCCGCGAATTTCCGCGGTTTTGTTAGCCAAATGGGCCGTTCTTGTGAATCATCCAAATCCAAGGAGAAAATTGTAGAGGGCGGGGTTCAATTTTTGCGGAGTCCCTCTCAGCATAGAAGTGAACCGTGGAACATTCGGAGCAAATCACTTCTTTCTGTAACCAGAAAACCTCTTGAACGCCATAAACTTTGCAAACCGTGCAGCGATTGGCTGACCCAAACTATCTTTCGATCTTTGAACCAATCAGATATCATATTAAATGGAGAAAAGAGAGCTCAAACAGCTCACCTACAGCAACAGAAAAGAAAAGCAACTGAAAGACTAACAGTGCTGGCAGCAGAGAGAAAGAAACTTCAGTAACTAAGACAAAAGCAAGAGTGTCCAGCTCGCTGTCAGAGCAAGTACAAACCCCTGTTATAGTTTTATCCCAGGGATATAGAAACGGGTTCCGTCCGTCCGCGGTTTCATTTCTGGGCCATATCTTTAAAACTACTGAAGATATCCTCATGAAACTTTTGTATACATATTAAGCAACATGTGAACTGGTGCCTTTTGCTATTTTGGATTTTTGAAAAAAGTATTTTTCAAATTTTTACATTAAAAAAAAAATACATTTTGACTTGGTTTCTAAGAGCGATGTTCGTTTCTGGAGCATATGTCCAAAACTATCCATGATACAGATTTGAAACTTGGTATACATGTTAACAAGGTGATGTACATGTGTCTTTTCGTACTAAGAAATTTGAGAAATCGTTCATGTTTCCATGGAAACAATTTCAGGTTAGTCTTGGAGTAGGTTTTGTTTTCTCCTTAGCAGAACTTGAAAACTATGAGTCTTGAAAGTTGGTATATGTGTTGATTAAGTAATGTATATGTTCCTTTTGATACTGAGAAATTGTAATTTTTAGCTTTTCTGGACCAAAGGTCCGGTGGGTTTATGCCATGGGCTGCTGAGGTCAGTGTAAAGACGTAGGGCTGGTTTCCTGCAGCAGAACTTGAAAAACGTGACAAATTAATATCTTGAAACTTGGTATATAGGGCGGGGGATATAGACGACTCGGTCTTCTTGTTGTGTTGCGTTTGTGGTAAGTGACCTTGTAATTAGAACTACTGATATGAACACAGCTGGATGGAGTATGTTGATCTGATGTTTTCTCAACCAAGATGCATTTCAATCATATTTGTAAGTACTTTGACTTCAGTTACTCATCCGTACAATATCACCTATCTGAAACAAACTTAAAAATGCATTTGATATAATGTGCTTTCGGAAATACTCAGAGGAGCATGATTGAATATGGAGATATTTCTGTCATTTTGGGAATAACATACTCTAAAAATATGGGTTTGATGATGAGTCACTTTCTTATGCTGTATATGGGGATCTTTTATTAAAATCGGATTGCACGAAATATGAAATTTTTATTCAAAATAGAGGTTTTGAGAGCCCTTAAAATTTGCTAAAACCTAGGAGCTTCGGCCTTGGAACTGGCTGGGGGCCCCCCCAGACCCCTGGCTCACTTTCAGTCGAAATAAGAATTTGCTGTTGTCATGTCTACATTTTATGATTTTGTTATAACTGTCATTTTGGTTGGCATCATTATTCCATCCCCTAAGTTGCAATAGAGGTGAGTAAGCAAAGATAATGGACAAAGAGTGAGAGAGAGAAGAGTAAAAATGGTACAGCACAGAATGGAAAAGAAAAGACAATAACGGTTTAAAATGAGGAAGAGAAAATGAAAAATACAATATGCATTTGTCTATGAGTAATTGAGGATAATGTAGTTAAGCTATGTGAATAAATATTTCACCAAAGGAACATGATGTGTACTGTAAGAAGCGTGACCACGTGTCCAAAAATTATTTATTATTACTTTACTGTGATCCTTTCCAGAGTAGTAGCAGAAGGTTGAGCCAGTGTTTTCTAGAAATTTATATTCTGTGATTATAAAGGATCTGAGATGGCTGGATATTAATGATGAAGGAATGTCATTAAGTTGGGTGAGGGCGGGGCACAGTGGGATGGCCAGAACCAAGGATCACAGTCTGTCCCTGACAGCCAAGCATTATTTATTTATTTATGTAAGGACACAACCAGAAAGCATGTTGATAATAATAATCTGCTTTCAATGCCCATACAGTGCAGGTTCTGTGTAGCATTTTATATTGTAGTAATTGAAGCTTTCAGTTGCTGGTCATAAAGTGTCGTTCCAAATGTTTTGCCAGTTAGGCTCCCATTATATCTGGAGTCCATTTCCCAGCTAGAAGTGATATTGAGGTCTTTTAAAGTTTTAATTTAAAGCAGAGGTATGGAGAAGGATTTATAGAGGTTTCATACATGTATAAAATAACTTACTATGACGTGTATGCATTGAGAGTAACAGTAGTCGATTATGCTGTATTTTTTTAAGCTCACTGGCCGTAGGGCGATGAATTGTTGCTATATCACAGCGTCAATCCGTCCACAATTCACAAAAATTGCTGCTCCTCGCTGAGTTTTCAGTGGATTCTGATTGTTTTGTTTGGAAGATCTAATCAGTCTGCACAATAGTTACTCCCCGGTTTTGTGATTTCTCAAGTTGCTAATTAGGCTGGTTAACGAACTTTCAGGAAAATCGCTACTCCTTCCTGAGGTTTTAATGGATTTTAGATCTTCCAAACAAAACAATCAGGATCAAAATGCATAATTTATTATTTTTTCAATTTATATAGCGCCTTTCTCACACCCAAGGTCGCTTTACAGTTCGGGGGGAGGAATGAGTTGTGATTTTCCTGCAACTTGGTAATGAGATCACAAAACCAAAGAGTAACTTTTGTTTGGAAGATCTAATCAGCGTGTATAAAAGTTTAGGTTTTGTGATTTCTCGTTACCAAGTTGCAGGAAAATCACAACTCATTCCTCCCCCCGAACTGTAAAGCGACCTTGGGTGTGAGAAAAGTGCTATATAAATTGAACTTAATATGATTATGCATGTTGATTTCTGATTTTGTTTGGAAGATCTAATTGTTGTTTTCTCATTAATTAAGAAATGACTAAGCTGTGTGATGAACTTTCTGGAAATTCGCTTTTCCTAGCGGAGTTCTCTGTGGGTTTTTATTTTGATTGGATGATTGCGAGTCTTCACAGAAGTTATTAGAGACTGGTTTCTTTGGTTGGGGGGGAAAAAAAGCGCTACTGCTTATTAATATTATGTAGTGGTCAAGCTGGACTTTGGCCATGCTGGTGTCTTACTGTTGGAGGGGAAAAGCCATCATGTATACCAACACATGCTAAGGTTTTGTAGAAAAATAATTCTCTGCTGGCATCTCTGGCCCTCGTTGTACACGTCCTCGAAAATTACCACCTTTTCTACGGAACCCTCTCTGACAACTAAAACATTCACATGCAGTAAAAAGAGAAACTTTAGCTTTCTTTGCCACTACATTGGGAACGCTCATTACACAGGTCATGTTTGTAAATTGGTATTTTTCTTTGGTAAGTAAATGTGCCTTACTGCGAACCAAGTTTTATAGCTTACAACCTGTTTCTCCTTATCAGATATTCGAACCTCATTTTGAACCTGTTCTCCCTCATGGTGGATGCGAATATTCCTGACATCGCACTGGAGCCTGATAAGACCGTTAAAAAGGTGTGTTTCAGTGTACTTGGTCCAGCTGATCAGTCTTCAACATAGTTAAAGACTGCTTTAGACTTCCTCTCGTTGTCTGATGTCCTTTCAGGTGCAGGATAAGTTCAGGTTGGACCTGTCCGATGAGGAGGCGGTGCACTACATGCAGAGTCTGATAGACGAGAGTGTCGGAGCTCTGTTTGCTGCTGTAGTGGAACAAATACACAAATTTGCCCAGGTATAGAAACGGGTTTAACGTATAGCACTATAAAAGTTTTTGCACCCAGTGACCCCATTAAATGAATAAAACCACAAAAATAATCAAGTCCATTGAACTTCAGTACAGATTTATGAATATAATCCAACTGCTTAGGCTCATTATTTAATTGTGTAATTTGTTATTCTGGAGCCGTAGAGCTTTTTATTCCCCCCAGGCTTCCAGTCCCAAAACACATTTTATTAGAAAACAGCATTAAATTAAGTCGACTGCTTGTTTTTGCATTATTTGAGGTTTGGATTAAACCCATTCAGTTCTTCAGTCAACAGGATAAAAGTTGCAAGAACTTAGCAATAAATATTATAATAAAATAAATTTGGTGCTTTTTGGGGGGGTGATTTCTACCAGATTTCCCAAAAAAAAAAAAAAGCATGGACATCACGACTCCTAGCTCTAAAGAACTGATGCTTTTTGTTGCTGTCTTTCACAAAACATTATGGCTTGTTTTCTGTTTTAATGCTCCTTCCCTTTCCCCTGACAGTACTGGCGAAGGTGAGGAGACGCGCACTGGAGCCCAGAGTTTGCGGCTGGACAGATCTTGCCCCAGTAATTAATTAAAGCAAGATGGGTCAAATGAAAGTGGCGGACAGAAGGGTGCCAAGAGCGTGTTTGCAGGATTGGGTGTGCTGTTATAGGAAAATAACCAGTGACCTGGTGGGGAGAAGCTGAATTAGTATTATCCCCTGCAGGTTTTTTTTTTCCTCTTCTCTCCTTTCTTTCTATAACAGCATGTCCTGAAGTGTTTGCCAACGATGTTTCACAGACAGACAACATTCACTACAAATGTTTATTAAAACTTTCCTTATAGCAGCTATAAACAGCTTCTCTCAACATTTTTTTTTTTTAATATAAAACGTAAATGAGTGAGTTACAGATGTCTATAGTATACGAATATGAACCATCACATTAAAAAAAAAAAATTACAGCAGGAGCTCCCAATTTTGTGAAAGTAATAAAAGGTATGGAGTTCATAAGTTACAGAGCAGTTCATGATCATGCACTTCATCCTGTGGCAACAAGTTTGCGTGTCTCTGAGCTGGCACGGAAGCACAACACAGCAAGTCACAGCAATATGGCAAGCATATACATAGTGTAATAATATGAAATATAAAATAATTAACTGTCCATGGTTTTGCTCACACCTGCATCAAGTACTTCACTTTTTATAAATATATATTTGATTGATATATTAGAAAAATAAAATACACTGATCAATTAGAGAAATATTAACATACTGAACATATAAATATGAAGTGTTTTAATCATCTTTCGATGCATTACTGAATCTAAGCTTAAAGCTTTATTCAAATGTCAGTGCAGGTACAGCATCAGTATAAAACCTCAAATGCAGGGAGGGAGGGAGGGGGGTTCTTGCTCACATTCACCTTGTGGTAGCAGGCTCTAGCTCTTACTCGCTCGTGCTTGTTTTTGAGGGTTGTGGCTTTATTAAAGCAGCACTCATTTTCCTGTCACACTCCTGCTTTTCACTCAGGTCAACTTGAAACTTGACATTTAAAACTGCAACAACAAAACCCGTCGTCATAGTTTTGATTTACGCGTTACATACATTAATGAAGGAATAATTCACTACAGGCTTCATCAGAATCACGCATGGCACGAAACACGATGAAATCCCCTTCTGTCGACTTGCAGCACAGCTACATTTCTTTCCACTGGCATAAATCAGACAGACACTAAGGGGTGAAAGTCATTACAATTAAAAAAAAGTCAGGCACAGCAACATGTCAAGACTTGGCAAAAAGTCAGCATTGCTCCTTAGGGCCTAATTTTGGTTTGCAATACTTCTAGAAAAATACCAGCATCAGCATAAAGTGCACGGTAAGGAGTTGTAGGCCATGAAGAACTAAGCAAGGACCGGCAATGAGTCAGTGAGGGCAGGGGAGGGGGCGATACTTGTGTATTTCCCCCCCCATTCTCATATTTGCACAGAAGAGAGGCCGCAGGGGGTAAAACCAATAGTTGAGGATTTATAACTGCCTACTGAAATGAGTCACACCGCTGCATGAGAGTATCCCAAAATCAGCACCAACTTCAGATTACATCAATATCAACAACAGATTGACGGCCTTTCCTTCTGATTTATTCATACATAAAATAGGGTATAGTACTCGGGTGAGACAGAATGATTCCATATGCAAGCTTGTGGTCAAGGACTTTAAACACTGATAGCAATAGCACTAATAAAGACAGCAGTTTACGCTTTGTAGTTTCTGGGCAAAATGACAAGCTACATTTTTATCTTGTTAATTTCGGGGGGGGAAGAGTTGTTGTGGAGATGACGGGAACTAACTTGTCCTGCATACATGTACCCCAACTATCTACAGTTAGGTCCATAAATGTTTGGACAGAGACATTTTTCTAATTTTGGTTCTGTACATTACCACAATGAATTTTGAACAAAATTCAGATGCAGTTGAAGTTCAGACCTTCAGCTTTAATTCAGTGGGTTGAACAAAATGATTGTATAAAAATGTGAGGAACTAAAGCATTTTTTTAAACACAATCCCTTCATTTCAGGGGCTCAAAAGTAATTGGACAAATTAAATAATTGTAAATA
>JAPFFA010000001.1:48211474-48221748 GCA_026153275.1 Sciades herzbergii | reverse complement strand
CACCACTCTCCTCACAGTCTTCCAGTCAGAGGCACTGCAGCCTCCACACCACACAGAGATGCAGCTGGTTAGAACGCGCTCTATGGTGCTTCTGTAGAATGTAGTGAGGATGGGCAGGCGGGCTCTCCTCATCCTACGCAGGAAGTGCAGATGTTGCTGTGCCTTCTTGACCAGTAACGCGGTGTTCACAGACCAGGTGAAGTTGTTTGTGATGTGCACTCCCAGGAACTTGGTGCTATTGACCACCTCCATGGCCGTGTTGTTGATGAGAAGTGGAATGTGGCTGGGTTGTTTTTTTCTGAAGTCAACAATGATCTCTTTAGTTTTGTCCACGTTCAGGATCAGGTTGTTTTTCCTGCACCAGCCCACCAGCTGCTCCACCTCCTCTATATAGGCCAGGTCGTTATCGTCCCTGATGAGGCCCACCACTGTTGTGTCGTCTGCAAAATTCACAATGTGGTTGCTGGTAGCCCTGGGGACACAGTCATGTGTCATCAGAGTGAACAGCAGAGGGCTCAGGACACTCATTATAATGAGGATATAATGAGGATAAACTTTAGCCGTTTCCGTACCCGAGTGTAAACATTAGTGCATGGTGTTTTTTCAGGTCCTTCTCCTTCACAGGCATGAAGCAGCAGGCAATACAGCACGTGATTCAAGTACCTAGGGGTTATTCTATCTCCACAGGGTACTATTCATCTTTTTAATACATCAACCTGTGTCACTTTAATTGGCTACTCTAAATTGTCCATAGATATGTGTGTGTGTGTGAATGGTTGTTTCCCCAAGCCTGGAAATGGGACGGTTGTGGCAAGAAGGGCATCCGGCGTAAAACTATGTTCCAATTTATATGAATTGCAGATCAATAGGGCCCACATGGCCACGAACCCATACACATAAGCAGGACAAGTTGGAAAAAGTGAGTGTTTATTCAAACCATGGCTCCTATAAATGAGAAAAAAATGAAATTACAGCATGTTACAACATTTTAGTTGGTAACCGAACTCTGTCTCCTGGTGTTAATAATGAAACATGCTTCAGGCTCAGTTCTAAATTTTGACAGTGAATAACTGCAGACTAGGTTCTGGGTTTGAGCCCAGTGGCCGACAGGGGCCTTTCTGTGTGGAGTTTGAACATTCTCCTCATACCTGTGTGGGTTTCCTCAGGGTGCTCCAGTTTCTTCCCACAGGCCAAAGACATGCAGATTAGTTCAGTTGACTACTCTAAATTGCCCATAGGTGTGTATGTGTACCCAGCCACCAGATGAGGGTTAGGGTCCCTCTGGTGTGTGCTATAATCACCCAAAAGTATTCATGGAAGCTAGTTGACAGCTTCCTGGATTGCAGACTCTCAACTATGAAGATGGCAGCTGACAGACTGACAGACAGACAACTGCAGACATGTTCATTTAAGGTGTCTCATATTCTTCATTTGCACATGATGTCATAGCTAATTATGCATGAGACTTTGAACTGAAAGTGGGCCATTTTGGAGGATACACACAAACTCACACATTTACTATAGAAGATATCCTTGAGAGGTTGTTACACTCAAGAATTCCTTTTGTTTCTTCGCTCTGCTGACTCTTTGTGCTGTAACTGGATGCGAGCACAACTCTATTCAAGACGAGGGGACTTAAGTTCTTTAGAATTCCAGCAATTATAAATAATCAAGGAGAAAAAAAACAAGAGAGTTGTCCATGGAGCGTAGACGTCAATGGCTGTCCAACATCAATCAGGCTGATCTCAGCGATGAAAAAGCAAAAACCACATGAGTCTACAGTGAACATTTTATCAGCGGTAAGTGCTACGAACTAGCTAGTTATTAATGAATGATTGCAATATATAAGAAATATTGGATCGTTTAATCGCCTGGTCATGCAGAAACTCGCCATGATCGAGCGTGTGATCTGACAGTCAAAGACTTCTACAATTATTTCATTTTAAAAAGAGCTGTATATAATTTTTGATGATGATGCTTTTATTTTGCTTTTTTTTCCATTCGGGAAACCTGCTGATCACGACAATTTTACGGATCCAGACTAGGCTCCAACACAAAATATGGGCCACAATAAAACCAAAGATGGTACTAAAGCAGGAATCGAAATGTTAGGCTTACAGAGCGCAGAAAGAAACACAAAATTACTGAAGAATCTTCCCAAATGATCACAGAGCCAATCGAACAAGATTCATGTCAATCCACTAACTCAAATACTGCAGCTTCCTCGCCCAGTGAGCGCTCTTTTATAACGAAATAGATGTTATATACTAGTATGTTAGATACCTATCTTTTGAAGCAGTCAAAATGATTGTTTTTTAAAATAGATTTGAGAAATGACTACAAGCTTCTAAAGTAACTCTTCTTTACCTTCCAATCTGTAGTCTTACCACTGTGTATATATGTGTATATTGTATATCCTCCAACATGGCAGTGGTCAATGATGCAAGCAGTTTTAGTCACGTGGTTGCAAATGAAGAATTATTGTGGGTTTAATTTTACTCACTGGTGGTATGAACTTTAGTTAATGCAGTTGTTGAATCTTTATGCTAACTAATGTGTTAAATAATGTCAGTGAGTGTAACAAGGTTTTAGTCTAATTATTCACCCATACATTATTTGTATGGGTGAATAAGGTTTGAGGATATGAGGATATGTTTCTGGGCAAAGACCGTAAGTGACTCTGCTAAATGCTGTAAATGGTAAATATAAGTTAAGACAAACCTTATTGTGAAACATTACCCCCTTTTTAATGACTATACCTAGAGGTAAGTAGAATATCTGTACATCTGAGAGAATATTTCATTCTCTAGCCAAATCATAACTTCTTTTTTTTTTTAAATAAGTTATCTCACCTGTCATGCTGAGCTGTGGTAAATACTGAACTGATATATTTTTTTTGGATAGACTGTATAGTTTATATTTGGCTGTTAATTTATTGTCATTTTCATAAACAGACATGTATTATTAAGAGGTCATTTTGTATTATTGTGTCCTGGTTATTGTTTCAGTCCAAAAAAGTGAATAAATGAAAAAGTCTTTCTACAAAACAAGCCATGAACATTATGTGGAGCTGTTGTTCATGGCCAGGTTTATTTTCAAATAACTGTTTAAAAACATATATTTTACTTATAAGTAATTCATATATTTAAACTGAAATTATCATCAATCTTTAATAATCAGAATAATTAAACTCTCCCACTGTGCATAAACCCTGTTATTTTACTTTCTTTTCCTTACACATCTACAATCACTGATATTCACTTATTTAGTAGAGGAAACCGGGGATGGTTGTAACAAAGCGATAGTTGTAAGAGCATCACTTTCACCAATAAGGGATAACATAAGAGTCATGTGATCAATTTCAGGTATAACCACTCCCTTCATCACCTTGTATGTGAACTTACATAGCTGTGTGAAGAAGTGTATAGATTTTACAGCCAAAACACTAATTTTCAGGTAAGAAAGTAAATTTTTGGACCAAGTCTATATTTTGATTCATACTGATACTGTACGAGTTTGAATTAAGTAACTTGTATTAAATTAAAGAGTAGGTTCTTCGGTAAAATGTGAGGCATTTAATCTATGCTAATAACAAACCACCCTGCTGGTACAGCTAGCTAAACAATGACTGACAGGTGTGGGGATGGTTGTAACATCTCATAAGAAAGTGTTCCAACCATCCCTGTAATTACAACTCACACAGAAGAAGATTTTTGCATTGTGTGCATGGAGCCCTTTGGAAATTCCAAACCCAAAGAAAAGTGGATCAGATGTGTAGATTGCAAGTTCTGGGACCATGAAAACTGCACCCCTGGTAGACCTACATACATCTGTCACCACTGCAACTCTGATTAGATGGATAACACACACAAGTTCATGTTTTATCATTTAAAAGAAAAACACAGTGTGCATGTTTGTTGGTTTATTAATTGCCAAAAGTCTTCCTGGAATTTTACGTTGATTATGACGAGTTGCATCTGACCCCCTGCTGAATGAAGGTTTCCATTCACATATGTGTTCCATTCATATGTGTCTGTAGGTATTACCAGATGTTCTTTAAGAAAGCTTGTCTAATGTCAGGACACACACCACTGACACTGTTCTTCATTTAGCTGTCAGTGATGAGGTCCTTTTGTTCTTAGTGAACCACAGGAAGATGCTCAAGTGTTGGCAAATGCACAATAAACTTATATCAATGACTTGCAACCATGTGATCAAAATGTGCTACATCATGAGCGTCCACCATGATGGTGGATATACAAAGCAACTAGGATGGCAGGCACTGAAAGCATGTCTATAAATAATGCTGAATTTTCTCAGTATTACCATGATTTGAACAGTCAAGTGAAGATTCGATACAAAGAGAAGATAGATATGTGTGGTTTTGACCTATATTATTTAAAAAAGTCAGGCTTTTCTGAAGATAAGACACTTCTACCAACCATCGAGTACAAATACAGGTCATTTCATCCAATAGTTAAGACATTTCGACAAAAGCCTTTCTCATACGCACTATCAATTATTTTATTTCAGGTATTTGTTTGTTCGAAAAAAGGAGTAATTCTCAATGGAATTTGACTGAAGCAAAACACATTTTTGTAAAGCAAATGAGTGCCATAGTATGTGTGCTTCGACACTAAAAAGCATACTAAGGGGGGGTAACCACCTCGGTCCATGTCACTTGCTGACCCAGAGATGAGTTAACTCCCTTGTCATTGCAGGCTGTTCCATGTATGTCTATGTTTCCGGCTGGATCATATTAAATCTTTAGGCGCTGAGCAGTGCTCTCAAGGGGGCTTCTTTCGCGAATCCTGGGCCGAGGCACGGTCCTAGACCATGCTCTTTCGAAGGGGGGCTTAGAGGGAGGTGCCTGTAAAACTTGGCTTCACTGTGAGCTCTGTTGGCCAAGTTATTAATTTTTAAAGCTGGCTGGATCATGTTAAATCTTTAGTCACCAAGCAGCACTCTCGCGGGGCTTTCGTCCACGAACACCGGAATACTGTCGGGTACAAGGTAGGTGGATATAAGTGCAGAAGTAGCAGTTTATTTATAGTGAACAAATATACATACAGGCAAACAGTCCAAATCGACAGGCAAAATCCAAAACGTGAAACAGGCAAAGGGTCGGGAGAGGCGCAAACAGGATATCAGAGGCAAAGCGAGAATGGGAATGAGAAACAGGCACGGGAATCAGGAAACAGGAAATCAGAAATATGGGAAGAAAGGCTTGGTAATGCATACTGATGTATTGTAATACTTCACACTGATTGTGCATCAGCACAGTCTTTAAATAGGTGCACACATAGTTCCTTAATTGAGTTCAGGTGCGCATCGTTAATGGTGCATGTGCTGGAGTCCACTCGGTGCACGCGCAGCCCGAGGTGCACCTTCAGGTGCACACACCACAGTGTGCAGGACTGACAGAACCCCCTCCCAAAGAGCTCCCTCCAGGAGTGAAAATCCATCATACTCGGCTCCAGTGGGGGTTCGGGCTCAGGCTTAGGACAAGACTTGGACTCCTGACTAGGAGTGGACTTGAGCTCAGGACTTGACTTGGGCTCTGGGTTGGAATCATGCTCAGACTCAGGACTTGACTTGGGCCCTGGACTTGGTTTGGATCCAGGACTTAAGGTGGACTCAAGCTCTGGGCTAGATTCGGGTTCTGGAGATGACTTGAGCTTTGGGCTGGACTCTGGCTCCAGCTCAGGAGATGACTCAGGCTTGAGCTCTGGATCTGGCTTGGACTCAGGGCTGGAATTGTGCTCGAGCTCTGAAGATGACTTGGGCTCTGGGGATGATTTAAGCTCTGGAGATGGCCTGAGACCTGGACTAGACTCTGGCTCAAGTTCTGGAGATGACTCAGGTTGGAGTTCTGGAATTGGCTTGAGCTCAGGGCAGGAAGCAAGCTTCAACTCAGACTCCAGGCTGTATTCGGGCTCAGTAGAGGACTCGAGCTCTGGACTTGACTTGGACTGTGAACTTGACTTGGACTCAGGACTTGGCTCTAGTTCGAACTCTGGATGTAGCTTGGACTCTGGACGTAACTTGGACTCGGGACTTGGCTCTAGTTCGAACTCAGGACTTGGCTCTAGTTCAACCTCAGGACTTGGCTTGGACTCGGAACTGGACTCAGGCATGGGCTTGAACTCTGTCACTGTGTTGCTTCGGTCCTGATTAGGACCTGATGGCGGGATGACGATGGCATCTTCATGGCTGGGTGGTGGCAGGACAACAATGATGTCTTCATAGCCAGCTGAGGCAGAGATTGCTCTGACGTCCTCTGACACAGGTTCTAGAACAGGCTCAGGTTCTGGCACTGGCCTTGACTCTGGCAACAGCACTGAAGCTGGCACAGGTGCTGACTCAGGCATAGGCTGTGATGCTCTAGCTGACCTGGGCACTGGCTCTGGAATAGGCTTTGATGCTGGCACTGGAGTTGGCATAGGTTCTGGAGCAGACACTGGTGCTGACTCTGGCACTGGTTCTGGAGCAGACACTGGCACTGACTCTGGTTCTGGAGCAGGCATTGGCACTGACTCTGGTTCTGGCACTGGCTCTAGAGCAGACACTGGCACTGGAACAGGAACATATGCTGGCACTGGAACAGGAACAAACACTGGCACTGGCAGTGGAACAGGAACAGATGCTGGCACTGGCTCAGGTTCTGGCATGGGTTCTGATACAGACTCTGGTTCAGGCATTGATTCAGGTGCTGGTTCTAGCTGAGAAACCAGCTCTGGAGAGACAGCCTCTAGGAGAGGCTCAGGAACAACAGCCTCCTCTGCTGTCTCTACATCAGCCACTGGAGGGAGCTCTGGAGTGATGGCCTCCTCCGCTGCATCAGCCACTGGAGAAAGCTCTGGAGTAACGGCCTCCTCCGCTGCATCAGCCACTGGAGGGAGCTCTGGAGTAACGGCCTCCTCCGCTGCATCAGCCACTGGAGGGAGCTCTGGAGTAACGGCCTCCTCCACTGCATCAGCCACTGGAGAGAGGTCTGGAGTAACGGCTTCCTCCACTGCGTCAGCCACTGGAAGGAGCCCTGGAGCGACGGCCTCTTCTGCTGTGTCAGCCACTGGAAGGAGCTCTGGATCAACGGCCTCTTCTGCTGCGTCAGCCACTGGAAGGAGCTCTGGAGCGACGGCCTCTTCTGCTGCGTCAGCCACTGGAAGGAGCTCTGGAGCGACGGCCTCTTCTGCTGCGTCAGCCACTGGAGGGATTGCCCCCCCAAAAAAAATTTAATTCATGGGGTTCCTCCTTTACCGAAGATTCAAAAATGAACTTGAGCATTGCAAAAAAGTCTGTGAGCTTCGAAGGCATGGGTGCTCAACTCGGATCAGGTAATCCACCCATCTGCATGCTCGTCCAGTAATAAACGTTAGGATAAAGCTTACCCAGATGGGTTCTGGTGGCTTGGGCTACTGGAGGTCCTCATAGAAGAAGTCACACTGAAGATTGAATCCCATAGGGTGATATATTCCGTAGTAGGGTGCCAGGGATCTCCAGTCAGACTTCAACCAGAAATACGAGGCGAGGGGCTGAGATAGGGAAACCCGGAAGTGGCGTGGAATCACGTACTGAAAAACTTCTGCTATATCCATTGTATGGCAAAGTATTCTGTCAGGTATGAGGTAGGTGGATGTAAGTGCAGAAATATCAGTTTATTTACAGTGAGCAAATATACACATAGGCAAACAGTCCAAATCGACAGGCAAAATCCAAAACGTGAAACAAGCAAAGGGTCGGGTGAGGTGCAAAGAGGATATCACAGGCAAAGCGAGAACGGGAACGAGAATGCGAAACAGGCACGGGAATCAGGAAACAGGAAATCAGAAACATGGGAAGAAAGGCTCGGTAATGTGTGCTGACGTATTGTAATACATCGCACTGATTGTGCATCAGCACAGTCCTTAAATAGGTGCACACATAATTCCTTAATTGAGTTCAGGTGTGCATGCTGGAGTCCACTCGGCATATGCGCATCCTGAGGTGTGCCTTCAGGTGTACGTGCCACAGCGTGCAGGACTGACAAATACCTGAAATATAAAATAATTGATAGTGCGTATGAAAAAGGCTTTGGACAAAATGGTCATTGGACAAAGTGTCCTGAGCGCCTCGTCTCCTCTCTGTACTAAGCCTCAGAGTTTCCTCACCCTCTTTTCAAATCATGGACAGAATTAGAAAAAATCAGAACGTGCCATGGTCATCAGTACTGTTGTGACCACAACCATATACAGCACAAAGATATGGCATAGCTAAAAGAACACTTAAAGCAGTGGAAAAACAAAGAGAGTTGGGCACGCGTGACTATGTTTTGTATGGAATGTCGCTTGACCCCACATTTGTATCTCCACCAACAAGGCCGACATCCGGGTTTTTATTTTGCTTTGCTTTGATGTCACTTGCAAGTCAAGGATGGATGCATATTTTGTGGTGTGGTCTCAACTTTTAATTCTTCAATTTATTGTTACAATTAACCCCAGGTTGTGTTACAACATACCCTAGCAGTGGGGTTGGTTGTAACAATGGCAATCCTTGCATTTGACATCAAATAATAATGAATTCTGTGATATAGCTGGAGAAGTTGAAAGAATTCCTATTTGTAGTAGACAAATGAAGGGACTTTGTTTCAAAATTTGAGCGCTCTACCGCAAAAATTCTGCAAGTTATAGGTGCTTAGACAAAAGGTGTTACATCTATCCTCGGTGTCCCCCTACCTGTGGATCAAAATGTGGTGGTAAATAAGTTTTGCTTGGAAGAAATCCCCAGTGATATCACTGTTTATTGAAGAAAAAAAAACCCTCCAAATTGTCAATTATATCATCAGGTAATCTCATATCTTACCTTCATGAAGAGCATGGCGTGCGAGAGCTTCAAATTCAGCAAAGTCGTGCACAAAGTAGCAGTGTTGATCTTTGGGCTGTGATGCCATGTCATGAAGCTCACGGATATTTCCCTGCCAGATGCCCAGGGTGAAGATCTTGACACCACTCCTGCGAAGCATTGCTGCGACTGGCCGAGGATCTCCACCATTTGAGTAGCCGTCCGTGATGAGGAAGATGACTTTTGTGGTATTCTCCCGTGAGTTCCGCAGAATTTGCTGCAGAAATATGCATAGGTTAATAATTAACAAACAAAATATATAACACATTGCTCATTTCTATGTACCAATATTAAGACATTGATCTCAGTATAGGCTACTGTTTCACTTGTTTCCTGTGTAGGGTTTTTTTTTTCTGTTTTTTTTTTTAGGCTAATGAGTGTTACAGACTAATGAGTTCAGCTGTTTCCACTTTGTAAAGCCAAATGAACAACTCCTGTATCTATAAACAGTACCAGTCAAAAATTTGTACACCCCTACTCATTCATAGATTCTTTTTTTGTATTTTCAACATTGTACAACAATATTGAAGACATCAAAACTATGAAATAACATGGAACATATATGGAATTATATTCCAACTGTAAATTAAAAAATTGTTAAAAGAAACATACTATGTTTGATATTTTAGATTCTTCAAAGTATTCGCCATTTACCTTGATGATGCTTTGGACACTATTGGCATTATCTTAACCAGCTTCATGAGATAGTCACCTGGAATGCTTTTCAGTTAACAGGTGCCTCATCAAAAGGTAATTAGTGGACGAGTTTCTTGCCTTCTTAATGTGTTTGAGATCAAACAGGAAACAGTAAATAATAAAAATACAGTAAACAGCCCTATTCCGCACCACACCTGTAGTAATCTATATTATATCAAGAAGCGTTCAACTAAATAAAGAGAAATGACATCCATCATTACTTTAAGACATGAAGTGACTTTTAATTAATAAAGATAAAGAAAATACACTGAATTAGAAGGTGTGTCCAAACTTTTGCCTGGCGCTGTACATCACTCTGCCACCTCATAAAGTTCTAAATCTCAAGAAAAGAAAACAAAACTTATAAAAATTTACACATTGCTTTCAAAGAACACCCAGTAACAATCGCAAAACCAGCAGAACATAACCACACAACCAAACCCACAAATGCTTCTTTTGTACTCTGTGTGTGTGTTTGTGTACAGTATTGTGTACTGTGCAAAAGTCTTAAGCACATGTAAAGAATGCTGTGCAAATGTTTCAACATTTTAAAAATACTATAAACAGTAATCAGTAAGCCATAATAAATTAAACAAAGTCAATATTTGGTGTGAGATGACCCATCTCATCTCATTATCTCTAGCCGCTTTATCCTGTTCTACAGGGTCGCAGGCAAGCTGGAGCCTATCCCAGTTGAC
>JAPFFA010000001.1:47867697-47885161 GCA_026153275.1 Sciades herzbergii | reverse complement strand
GGGTGTACCCCGCCTTTTGCCCGTAGTCAGCTGGGATAGGCTCCAGCTTGCCTGCGACCCTGTAGAACAGGATAAAGGGGCTAGAGATAATGAGATGAGATTTCATTGCTCACTAAATTTAATTTAAACAAAAATCTAATCTTTTGTCTTGAATTATGAAGAGTGAATATGATCCACTGGCTTATCCAGTCACTTTATGAAATCTCCCAAGGATGATTAAATTAATCTGAATCAAATCTATATAGTGTTTTAACACAGTGGGTAACTTCATGGCCTCACAGCCCCAGGGGTGCTAGACTTGAAGAAGAAGGCAGCTTCATATCTACTTTACAGCACAGTGAAATTCTTTTCTTCACATATTCCAGCTTGTTAAGAAGTTGAGGTCAGAGCACAGAGTCAGCCATGATACAACACTCTACTTGGCAGTACTGGGACTTGAACCCCCAACCTTCCAATCAATAACCAGAAGCTTAACCCTTGAGCTACTATCATCCTGAGCATTGGTGAGTAGAGGGCATTTCACTTTCCTCTGGGGCTTTGAATATGCATGCTCAAATCCTGTTGGCCATACAAAAACAAACTGTGTTAATACAAATAATTTTATTCATGTGGAGCCAATGTACATGTCTGACTCAAGTAAATTCAATGAAATTTTTAAATGTAGTATGCACTCTGATTTGCAGTGATTTGATTGAACTAAAATCACAATAATTAATTATTCAATTTGCTTGTTAGATAATTGCTGTTCTCAAAGTTATCCACTGATGTCATGTTGGGGATGGAGAACAATGATGCTAATGATTGGCACACTAACAGTGTGATGTAATCAATAAAATAAATAAAAATCATGAATTACAACCTGTGGTGATACACTGGTGCATTGCTGCAGCATGGTTCGAGGGTCTCATGAGTTCAGTTTACTGTCTGGATGGAGTTTTGCATGTTCTCTCCATGTTGGTGTGGGTTTTCTCTGGTTTTTTTCCCACCTCCTAAAAACATGCTGATAAGTGGATTGGCTACTCTAAATTGCCCCTAGTTGTGATTGAGTGTGTGAATGTGTTCAGTATCAGTCAAAAGTTTGGATGCAACTTCAAATTCAATGTTTTTTCTTTATTTTTATGAATTAAAAGACACTTTATGTATTTTTAAAGTATATTTACATTACAGGCATTTAGCAGATGCTTTTATCCAGAGTGATGTACAACAATCACACACATATATACATTACATTACATTACATGCCATTTAGCAGACTCTCTTATTCAGAGCGGCGTACAACGAGTGCAAAAGTCAGGTACACAAAGTGCTGAACTTGTAGACAAGAAAGTTCTAGTGCCAGCTGAACAAGTGACAATGATACCTAGTGTAATATGCTGTTAAAGTAACAATACTCAAACAGCCAAGGAAATAAACCAACCATATAAAGTACAACTAAATAGAGAACTCAAAACGGCTAGACAGTACACAGCCTGGGATGGTATATCCAGGGCCTGGGGAGCAGTTGAAGGTTAGTGGTTTTGTTCAAGGCCACTTCAGCCATGGATTTTCCTACCTATCCAGGGAGTCAAACCAACAACCCTTTAGGCCCAAGGCTGCTTTTCTAACCCTTAAGCCATGGCAACCCCACATTTAAATCTACTCAAGTATGAAACATGGAAAATGTTTCCTAGACATGTCAAGTGGCTTTATTGACGTTTGTTTGATCTGTAACCGCTTATCCCGTGCAAGGTCGCGGGGGGTAAGCTGGAGACTATCCCAGCTGACCATGGGTGAGAGACGGGGTACACCCTGGACAAGTCGTCATCTCATCACAGGGCTGACACACACATAGAGACACAAACAACCATCCATCCATTATCTGTAGCCGCTTATCCTGTTCTACAGGGTTGCAGGCAAGCTAGAGCCTATCCCAGCTGACTATGGGCGAGAGGCGGGGTACACCCTGGACAAGTCGCCAGGTCATTGCAGGGCTGACACATAGACACAGACAACCATTCACACTCGATTTAGAGCCACCAGTTAACCTAACCTGCATGTGGGAGGAAACCCACGCAGACACGGGGAGAACATGCAAACTCCATACAGAAAGACCCTCATCGGCCGCTGGGTTCGAACCCGGACCTTCTTGCTGTGAGGCGACAGTGCTAACCACTACACCACCATTAAATAAAAGTACATTATGGAGTATATTGTAACATAAATGCAAGTTTTACTTATTCATAGTCAGTGATGCAAAGCAGCCTTATCCAGAGCACACTGATGCTTACACGAGGCCATCAAAACTAATTCAAATTATTGCATGGTTTGATTTTCTTTTTCCTGCCCTTACGCACAGAGCAGCTTGTTCAGATGTCCAGATGTGCTTTTCAGTGGCGAGTCAGCTGTTTGATTCGCTCGAATCGGCTCAGTGAAGTGACTCTTGAATGCTTCATCACTACAGAGAACCACGTTTGCAGCTCCTCATACACAAGAGCGAGGGATCAGTGCCGGAGGACAAAAGAGAAAAATGCAGTCAAGATGAGACACGATCGCCTTTAGACTACAGATCAACATGTTTTCGCAGATCTCCGCTACTGATATTGTTCTTTTCCTGAAACTGTTTTTGTATACAAGGTTTTAAGGCGCGACTTGTTTTATTATTATTATTATCATTATTATTATTATTAAAATTATAACTATTGAACTCTGCATATTGTATTTCCAGCCTTGGGGCTTTTTCACAGAGTTTTCACTTTTGGACAAACAAGGACGATTTTCAGGAGTTTTAATTCCAAGTTTTGGAATTATCTGACTCAGGAAAATCAGAAGAGGAAAGGGTGCTTTAGGTTAGGGCACAGGGTGCTGGTGTGAGTTACAGAGCTAGTTATTGTGTGTTTGTGGAGACTCGGGATGGTCAGTTGGTCAGTGCTTTGGCTGGTGCTCACTGCTCTGGGTGTGAGCAGTGACAGAGAAGTCCGACCAGAGGTGAGGATTCTCTCTCTCTCTCTCTCTCTCTCTCCCACACACACACACACACACACAACTGTGACAATTGCACACTTCATTTGTTGGATGCATAATTTTGCACACAGGATAGACATAAACCAGTTTAAAACTCATTAGAGTATATCACATGTAGTCTATACTCTCTTTTATTGAGTAATGAAACTTAAATTCATCATAAGATTGGGGGGAAAGGGCTTATTTAAGTGCCCTAATTAATAGCTATGGTTGTATTTAAGATTAGGCTTACATTTAGTGTGGGTTGGTGATCCAGGAGTATAAGCCCACACACAAAGGTTCTGGCTGAATATCAGATTTGTCAAGGATCAAAGAGTTTATATATGTAAAAGTGGATAACAGTTGTATTGGGTCTTATTGTTAATGTTAGGCATAATTATGTGCTGCCCTCTTCAGTTTTTTTTTTAAAGCACTGTACATTTGAGAGTCCAATCCAATCATAGAGCTGAACAGTTCAACAGGGTTTGCTTTTTCAGAAAAGTTTCCAAATACAAGCTTGAAAGCATTTAGTCACGAGCACATCACATAATCTTAACTGCTGAGCCACCATTGCTGCTAAATGACCCAGGCTTTAGGGATTGAGAAGATCCTTTTCACTTGAGAAATCAGCCTTCAGAGAAACAGGACGTCTCAAGCTGACATCATTTGTGTATATTTGACTTGCACAAAACCTGTGATCAGCCTGCTAACGTCTGCTGTAGGGATGACTGTCTGGCACATACACAGAGGTTGGATGACCAGGAGAAAAAAATTAAAGAGAGGGGATAGAGGTAGAGAAAAATCTTAAGTAAGTAAGAGTTTTGGAATATCTGACTCAAATGTAAGCCAAAGCATTAATCTAGGTTAAAAAAAAAATAAATAAATAATAATAAAAATTCAACAGATCAGAAGGATTGCACGAGGATCTAAATATCTGAGCATCCCTTTACCCTGCCTCCTCTTTCCATTCTTCACATTGCGATAATCAGCCAAGGTTAGCAGTGGAAAATTCAGCCGAGCTGGCTGAAACAAGGCTGTTCCAGGTTTCCACAGACGATAACAGTCTCTCTGCCTGGAGTCACAAGGGAGTCATGTGATCCAAATGATCGCATGAAAAGGTCACAGTGGAGGTTAAGTCCCATATGGTAAAACCACATCTGCACCCTTTCTGGCTTTAAATTTATATAGGATAAAAGGAATTTGCTGAACTAGTGTTGGCTGTAGTACAACAGTCTGTAAACAGTTCTGTCGAAAATGACTACCAGGTATTTCATGTTATAATGTGGTTTGAAAAGTCAAGCTGGTATAATGTTAACAAGTCAGCCAATTTTTAGCTTTTACTGGCTAAACTGTAAGTAAAAACACCCAAACTCTACTCGTCTTTCTCATTATAATGTAGGTCATTAAGCATCATACATTTTTAAATAATTAATCAACCAAAATGTATAGGTCACGATTTAAAGCTGTGAGAGTCCCATGGTGCAACACTGGTGTGGTTACAGGTGCTGTTCACATTTTAATTTAAAACAAAAAACATAGACCTTGGAAAATGGCTGGACAATTCTTTCTTTCTTTCTTGTTTTTTTCTCCACCTCCACAGCCTGCAGCTCACAGAAAGTTGAGGCCCCTAGTACGAATTTACTCTCAGTAGTACTGTAGATGTAATGCACATGCAGTAAATTGCTTACCAACTATCTTTTCATTTTTTGTGAGTAGTGATGTCTGTAAATGTGCAGTCTAACGTCTAATCACTGGTGCATGTCAAGATATATGAATAAAAAAAAACCCTCTCAAATCTGCAGACTACTATTTTTAATATGCTGAAAATAAATGACTGTCAGTCATGATAATCAAACAGCTTTATATGGGTGCAATCAATGACCACCAGCTTTAGATTGGAGAGTGTACAAAGCATGTGCTTCGCTTAGTGTAGTATCATTTCCTGGACATTACTCTGAGTGTGAGAACTTATGAAAGAGGGATAAAATTGTTGCTGTGGTTGATGCCACTGGTCAGGTGAACATGACACTAAATATGTCAGTGATCTGAGCCACTATGTGACTGAGACCAAAACTGATGCTGATGACCACAATTTCCTGTTTTTTCCACTGGCAGAAGTCTGAGGGGAACAACTGAGCCGGTCTGTCTCCTTCCAAGTCAAATTCAGCAAACTTCTGCCCCCGCTGCCTCTTTTTCTCATTTCGTTGTATGTTCTGCTTTGTGTTCAGGAGTCTGGTAGATTTTAAAGCTTTTGTTTTTGTTTGTTTGCATCCCCAATCACCGCTCTCTTCTTTGTCTTTCTCTCTAATTAAAAAAAAAACAACTATAATTTATGTATGCTTGTGCAATCTTCAGCCAGGTCTCTCTCTCTCTCTCTCTCTCCAAATTCTCTCTTAATTCAAACGGCAACAGTTACTGAGTTTCAGGCTATAAACTCTTTCTGTGATGTTTTCTTCCTTCAGAATGCTCTGTCAGCAGTTTGTTCTATTAAACAACACACTCAGATGGCTCATGTCTATATCATGTCATCAGTAAGGTCAATTCCAAGTTGTTGCAACACTGCAAAGCTGTTTTTCTCAGAACATCTCAGAACTCTTGGAAAATACAATTTGTGCTTGTTTTCTTATAATCAGTGTGAGTGGGATGTAAATGTAATTTAAATGTACATTGGGCTAAACTTAATGCATTATGTCATCAATCAGAGAGTGGCAGAACACAGGAGGAAGTCACTTTCAGCTTAAGAGGAGGCATATGTTTACCACCCTGGCATGTCAGTAGGTGAGGTCATAGCATATGGTTGCGCTTAGCATCAGAGGTGGCATTTACTGTAGGTTTACTCCTTCAACTAGAATCAGCTCTGCTTCTCAAGATGGGGAGTCGTCTTTCTATTTATAGGACAATTATTTAAGTGTACAGTTTAACTTACAGATAAATAGTGAAAAGTGCAAGATTTTTTTTTACAAGCCATAGAATACTTTTTTATTTATTTTTGATTGAATCTATTTGTATGTTTTTCTACTCTAGTCTGCAGGTCATGTCTATTAAACACAGAAACATTCACTGTATTGTAATGCTCTTATTACAGATTAACATCTGCTCTGCTGAGCTCTTTCAGCTCCCCCGGTATCTTTTTTTCTTGATGTGTGGTCATTTAAGTATGAATAACTTAACCTCCATGTCTGAGCAATGCTCATATCCTGATGTGAGTGATGTTTATGTCATAAATAAAGGCTCGCCAGACTGACTGGGGTGCAGGAGACTTAATAAAGGCTACCTGTCTGTGTCTCAGAGGCCAACACGCTGACTCTTCCCCAGTCAGAGGAGTCAGGAAAGACTTCTAAATAGAACCTTTGACGCTCACTGCTGGGTGTTCCAGAGGCCTGGTGCATGCTGGGATTGCTGGCAGCAGTAAGAGGAGACCTGAGGCCTCGTGAGTCAGAAGTGAGAGAGGTCTTCTGACAGAGAAAGGGAGAGAGAGAGAGAAAAAAACCATGAATATAGGAAAGGGGAGAGGATAAAATAGTTTGGGAAAAGAGGGATGAAAGAATACATATAGAACAAAGAAAGAAGAGGGAAGGAAGACAAAGAGAAGTAGAGGAGGGGTAGCGAGCTACATGAGATCAAGAGAGAGGAGGATGGGGGGGAGTTTTTCATCCCTCTGAACTAGAGTGTGTTTTTCCCAGCATAGGGAAAAAAGACCACAGCATAGCAGCGACACACAGGGAGCAGTCAGAGAGTGGAGGAATGGAGCAAGAGCATACTGACCAGATTAAGGCTAAAATATAAAGCAGCGCTTATGCAACCTTAAACCATTCCCACCTTCAAAAAGTTCAGAATGTTATAGTTTCAACAGAATAGTGTGTGCAGTGACGTTTAGCTTATCGAAGTGTTATTTGATTAGAAATATGACTTTTTCTGGTCATTTTGTAGGACTGAGTAATGCAATAATTCACAAAAGCCCTTAATGTCCAGACACGTAACACAAACAGGAAGTAGTCAATCTGTCATATGAGTTATTTTACAATAGTGCTGAGGCTGACTGTGAAAGCTGTTCTAAGAAGTCAAAATTACCTCAGTATATAGGATTTGGATATATAGCAATTTTTGAATCTAACTGTTTGACTAATTATGTGCTTGGAGTGACTACGCATTGAGCTCATAGACATTAAAACTGTCTTAAGCTCTTGGAAATTTCTTGTCTCCTCCTGTATTACTGTCTCGCCCTGACTCCCTTTTGCTGAGTGTGTGTACAGTACGTCCTACAAATATCCTGCTTTCATGTAGAACACAATGCATACAGTATATATACTGTATATTATAAAAGAAAAGTAAGAGAAAATAGCCTTCACTGACACACCAGTGCTGTCTAAGTGTGTCCCAAAGAGCTTTAATAAGCTTCTAAAGCTTGTAGAGTTAGAGATGAGAAAAATGCAACAATTTTACAAAAGATAGAGTGGATAAATAAAGAGGAAGAGAGAAGGCAGTTTTGAGGTTTGGGGTCTGAAGGATTGCAGAAAAATTCTTTGTCATTTTTCTGACTGGGTTTGTGGTCAGAGTGCAGACAGATGACATCTGAAGCGTTAGCCGAAGCTCCCACTCATGCATCTAGCCTACAGTCTGACTTCCTTCTGCATCCGAATGAAAATACGAATGAAAATTCTAATGCATTCATACTCAGTAGCCTATTTTTGGTGCAATCTGCATATCTCTTGTCCTAGATATGACCCAGGACGATATTAATGGGCACTGATTATTATTTTTTTGACCACACCCTGAGTCTTGGTCTTTACAGTCTTTACGGCTGAAGAAGTGAATGCTCGGTGTGTAAAGGGTGTATAGTGTTTCTCAGGCTACTGATTTAGAACAGACCTGCCATTTTTGTGACCTTTCACTTCATTTTTACTGGAACTTTTGCTAAGCATCAGTGTTTCAGGCAGCAGTAGAGATAGACTTGCTAGATTAGAGGATTTATTTACACTGAATGGCCTAAAACATTTGAATGTATGTTTGATTGGCCGTTAAAAGGAGTGCGTATTTGAGTTAAGAGAGAGTTTAGCTTTTCTCTCATCATGCACAAAAAGAAAGGATGTTTATGAGGGTGTGATCCTTTTGAAACTCTATGAGCAGCCTCAGTACACTGAGTATATACTGAGTGTGCATAGTAATTATGTATTTTATTTTGTTGGGTTTTCTTTCATCCTCTTTTTTATTCTCTCTCTTTCACTGAAATGTTTATTTTTGTAATTTGTTTCTCGCTAACACATGCTGTTTCTGAAACAAAGTCAACTCAGTCATTCTACACACGCTCAACGAAGACCACACACACACACACACACACACACACACACACTGGTTCCTCTACATTCCAAAGAAGACAAACATACTGCTATTCAAGTTCATATATAGTCAAGAACACACACACACACAAACAGGGACTTTTATGAAGTTGGGGTGTTGATGTAATTGGAAGCTTGTTTCAGCAACCATAGATAGAATAATCTGGGTTCTGAACTAATTATGGTCGATGACTGTAATTACATTAATCCTACGTCTTCCTCTCTCTTTTTTGTTCTATACTTTGCTCTCTCTCTCTCTCTCTCTCTCTCTCTCAGGTATGGCTACAGCAGTATGGGTACCTTCCTCCCGGTGATGTGCGTGCTCAGGCTATCCGCTCCCCTAAGGCCATCGCCTCTGCTATCTCTGCCATGCAGAAGTTCTATGGTCTCACCATCACAGGAACCATGGACCCTGAAACACTCGAGTGAGTCTTAGTCTCAGATGAGCCTATCACAGAACAGGCTATTGGTGGTAAAATAATAAACTGATCAACAACCAATAAGAAAAAGCCATTTATACAAATAAATATGTTTCATACAAGAAGGAAAATGGGATGTGTAAGTGTGTGATCTTGTTTTCAGAGCGATGCAGAAACCACGCTGTGGGGTTCCAGATAAATTTGGGACTGAACAGAAGAGCAACCTGAGGAGGAGACGCTATGTCATTCAGGGTCAGAAGTGGAACAAGGCAGAGGTCACATTCAGGTAGGATGCAGCCATCAGCAAAGCGTTCAAATAACGTTTATCATTCATGCTATGTACTAGAAAATAAAGAATATTCAAAGGAAGTCCATGTAATCATTCTAAGTTTGATTTCCATCAGGGGTGCCACTAGAAATTTTGGACCCTATGAAAGAATATAACATTGATACCCCCACCCCCCACGTTTCTGGTAGCCCGACTTCTTCATAATAGTGTCAGTCTACTGATGGTTCACCATCAATTCTGCTTCTACTATACAGTTAATGTTAGTGCTGGATTGGAAAGCAACAAACCTAACATGGTGTCACGCTCTGGCTCCACCTACACAAGACTGTACCATGTAATGAATAGGGAGAGGGGAGAAATATAAAGACTATCTATTCTAATAATTTTGTGGAAAATGGAAAACTAAACCAGAAGGTTGTTGTATTTGCTCGTTTTAAGAGACAAAATTATTTTTAAAAATTTTATTAATTTAACTTACACATGGTAATAATGTTAAGGTTGTCCTGTGAGGGCCCTCTGTCAATGGTGGGCCCTTAGAATTGTCCTAACTTTCCCCCCCTAACAGTACCCCTGATTTCCATAATTGAGCATGTAAACTGATTTTGATTTCAGGTATGAACTATATTTATATTGATACACTGGTGTATTTAACAGCATCCAGAACTACACTCCTAAAGTGGGTGAATATGCTACATATGAGGCCATCCGGAAGGCCTTCAAGGTTTGGGAGTCAGTCACACCACTGAAGTTCCGGGAAATTCCATACTACCAGATCAGAGAAAGGCCTGAAAGGTTCGCTGACATCATGCTTTTCTTCGCTGATGGTTACCATGATGACAGCACGCCATTTGATGGGGAAGGAGGCTTCCTGGCTCATGCATACTTTCCAGGTCCAGGGATCGGAGGTGACACACACTTTGATGCAGCAGAGCCTTGGACAACTGGCAATGTGGACCAAGGAGGTAAAACATGAGGGATGTCAGAAAGGAGAGGATGGATTACCTCATCAGATCTGTCACTGATGTTCCATGTTATCATTGGTTCTCATTTCAGGGAATGATGTTTTCCTGGTCGCAGTGCATGAGCTGGGTCATGCACTGGGTTTAGAACATTCTGGGGATCCTTCTGCCATCATGGCCCCATTCTATCAGTGGGTGGAGACTGAGAATTTTGTGCTTCCTGAAGATGACAGACATGGAATACAGCAGATTTACGGTTTGTCTGAGTTTCTTTAGGGCCTGGTACACTTTAAAACACAGGTCCACTGAATAGAAATAAACAAGGAAGCCTTCTTTCTAGATTCAACTCAAAATCATTTATATGTATTTTTGAACCACACTGGATAGGAACCAGCTTACAAGCATAGCTTAGTGACTCTTATGTAATGTCTTCAATATATTTACAAATAAAAATATAACATAATGTAGAATTAACATGGACAAAACTTGCTACCATTATATTTTATGTATAAGTTTATTAAGCTCTGTTTGAGCAGCTTTTGAAAAGAGAATATACCATATATCAAAATGCACAGTTTTATATAGAGTATGGATATTTTTAATGCTATCTAAAACAGCTATAAAATATTCGATCTGCAGGTTCGCGGTCAGGAGAGGTGCCGAACCCCCCTCCTCCGCAGCCCACACGCAGATCTGACCGACCTTCAGCTGGGCCTGATATCTGCAAAGGCCACTTTGACACCATCACCATCCTGCGGGGAGAGATGTTTGTCTTTAAGGTAAGTCCTGGCATCAGAATGTCATGATATTGTATGGAATTACTGTAGCATTTAAGCGCTATATGAAGTGCATAGTGTATCGGTGACACACTGTATACTGAGTATACAACCAAAGTGCATTTAAAAATCAGTAATCAGCATCTCTCTTTTCTCTTTCCCCCGATAGGAAAAGTGGTTCTGGCGAATGCGTGATAGTAAACCTCTGCAAGGTTACCCCATGCTTATCTCACACTTCTGGAAAGGCCTGCCGCAGTCTATCAATGCTGCCTATGAGCGTGCAGATGGAAAATTTGTCTTCTTTAAAGGTACAGCCGCATTTCTAGTCCTGTAGTATTCAGGTTATATTTACATCACTGGATACATTTCTCTCTGTCTTTTCTCTCATGTAGGTGATAAGTACTGGGTGTTTAGCGAGGCCACTTTGGATCATGGATATCCTAAAACCTTTAAGGAACTGGGCACAGGCCTTCCAAAAGACAGACTAGATGCTGCTCTCTTCTACACCCCAAATGGGAACACCTACTTTTTTAGAGGAAGCAAGTGAGTGTCTATTGTTCTTAAGTATTGAGGAACTGTCACTGTATCGAGAGTCTAAAAAAAGCCTCAAATTTTCTTCATAATAGGAACATGATTTTATTCGTCATTTGGCGTAATTTCCCCATAATGTTGGTTCCACTTCTAATTTTGTCAGCTTTTTTCTTCTCCATAAAAATAAACATGATCTTCCCTTTTTCATCCTTTTTCATTTCTGTTTATAGATATTACCGCTTCAATGAGAACACGCGCTCTGTGGACTCAGATTACCCCAAACCCATCAGTACATGGAGTGGAGTTCCTGATGATATCAAAGCAGCCATTATAAAGGAGGACAGAGGTACATGAGTATACGTGTTTATGTGTGAGTGTGTGTGTGGGGCAAAAGGGGATGGTGGGGGGGTGAATGCAAGCAGGTGCCACCCCAGATGTAGCCAGCTGTATTGTGTGACGTTAATGACGAGGATATGACTGGGCTACAAATTCTGATTCAGCAAAGCAGTTCCTTCCTTGTGTACACTTTATACCATGAGCACAGGAAATAAATTTTTTTTCTCTTAGGCTGGGATGTGTGTTTTAATTCCTTGTATCAGGACATGACTAAAGAAGATCCAGTCATAAATTTTAATCCCAGTCCTGAATCAATACTAGACAGCCTATGTAGTCTATATAACAAGAATAGGAACGATGAATGAATGAATCAATGACTGCTAGGGGAAGCCATGGCCTAATGGTTAGAGAAGCAGCTTTGGGACCAAAAGGTTGTTGGTTTGATTCCCTGGACCAGCAGGAATGGCTAAAGTGCTCTTGCGCAAGGCACCTAATCTCCAACTGCTGCTCTGAGTAAAAGTGTCTGATAAATTTCTGTAATGTAATGAATGGTGTTGATTGTAACATGTGTGTTAAGTTATTTGGATTGAAAAAATAAGAGGCGTTAGAGTTTGACATAATGGTAGTGTCAGCTTCTGGAGGTGAGCCCTAGGAATTTAGTGAAATAAACCGACAAGGATTTTGTTACTTTCATAAAATGCCGTTGTGAGTAAGCAAAATATACACACATTTTTATTTGCATATGCTAGTATGTAACCATGATATAAGCAAGTTAACACCCCTAAAGTGATATAAACTGCAAAGAATTTCTTGTCCTGCTCTCTCCAGCCTACACCTACTTCTACAAAGCCAACAAATATTGGAAGTTCAACAACAACCAGCTGAAGGTGGAGTCTGGCTACCCCAAGTCCGTCCTGACTGATTGGATGGGCTGTGAGCGTGAGGACTCGACAAAGCCAGACGGAACTGATGAGGAAGTCATCATCATTGAAGTGAACAAGTCAGATGGATTTGCTGGAAGGGTGGCAGTCATAGTGAGCCCTCTCTTCCTGTTGGCCTGTGTGCTCATAATTCTGGGAGCGTTGCTGTTCTTCCAGCGCTACGGTACCCCACGACGCCTCCTCTACTGCCACCGCTCTCTACTGGACAGGGTGTAAAGATGAAGGGATGGAAACTGAGAAGAGATAGGGATGTAGGGGCAATAGCAAGGGTGAAGAGAAAGGGTGTGGGGAGGGGGATAATGGTAGAATGGAGAGGCTTTGCTCAGATGGAGATGATAAGGACTTTGAGATTGTTTACAGAACAGCAAGGAGGAAAATAATGGGAAGGAGGGAAGGAAGGATGAAGAAGTGAAGCGACAGAAAAGGGAACAATGCATATTGTTTTGGTAGTTAATTGTACATCTCTGCCATAATGAAGAGACCTATCAAGGAGAGGGAGATACAGAGAAAAAGAGGGAGCTCATTAAAAAAAAACTTTTTTAAATTGAATATGTTGAAGAAAAGTAAAGCACTTTTTATTGTATTGGCCCTCCCTCTTCCTCTCTTGTCATCTGTCTCTCCCAAATCCAACGACTCCAGCCACAGTGCTGTATGATTAATGCCTTTGTTTCTGCTTTCATAAATTTCCATCTCACCTCTGGTTTTAGCTTTTAAATTTAGCCACAATTTTTTTATTTCTCCCAAAACCCTTATATTATCCTTATATTCCCTTCAGTGCTTTCAACCTCTCAGGTAACGTTTATTACCTGCATTTGGGAAAATAATCAAATTAATCTGTATTTCTACAGACATGCTTGTATTTGGATTAAAAATATTAACCCCTAGTGAAAGATGCCTTCCAAACATACAGTATATCTCAACAATAGAGACTGCTGTATTTGAAAGGGTAAAGGTAAAAGGTCAAAGTTCAGGGAGGAAGTGTGGCTCAGGCGCCTAAAAGCACGCCGTTTTTTATTTACATCCAGAGAGAAGAGCTGTCTTGCAGGTACATCTCCAGATATTAATTTTATAAAGTGTTTGTTACCATGTATTGTTATTAATGTTATTAATGATTGCGCTTGTTATTATTATAACTATGGTTATTGTTATTATTGTTCTCCGTATTTAGTCCTTTTTTTATTTTGTAGTCATTTCAAGTCCTGCTGGACAGAGGCAGAATGTGACTGATATTAAAATGGCTCCCAATTTTTTTTTAAATATTAAAAATATCAGGTTGTTCTACAGGAAATAAACATACTTGTATGAAAGATTCGAAATAATGTTGAGGAATTACAGAAATTGTTGGAGAGAAGATCAGAAAAAGACTTACAGACACCAGCCCTGTTGACAGGCCAAAGTTGCTGTGTGTTATTTTTTGCAATAATGTTTATGTGCCTTAAAAACCTCACTGGATTTATTGTATTTGGATGGTTCTTTGGAGAAAGCCTTGTTCTTTTGGGTGGAGCAAAAGTTCTCTGAGAGGAATAAACCTAATTATGGAAAAAAAATAATGGTGCTATGTATTTTCTTGAATACACACATCCACATCAAAATGTTTAATTAATGTAGTCTTAACAATGATAATAATAATGATATTTATAATGATGATGATTTACTGTAAATGGAAGGGAATGTGATTCTTGCTTTTTTCCTTTTTTTTTGTATTGCAGGAACAAATAATGAAATAAAAGTATTTTGTGAAATGTTCTTTTGCCTATTCTGTCGTTGTTTTTTCCCTCTTAATCCTCTTTATTTCTTTTGTAAACCTTTCTTTATATGAGTCTTAGATTTGAAGGATAACCAGGAATGCTGATTATGCTAAAAAAAAAAAACAGCTGTGTGTGTCTGTGTTTGTGTGTGTGATGTTGTTTTCTCATGTTCCTGCGCTGAACCGAATGAGAATTGTGGTTTGTCAGGAATGGGGAGTGTTTCATGGATCGTGCGTATATGAAAGTATTGTGTGTGTTTTCCTTTTCAGACTTTGCAAAGCTAGACATGTTCTTCTGCTGAACTATTCTTTGAAAACAAAAGAGAGCGAGAGTTTGCTGTAGGTTCTCCTGCCTCCCAAGTTTCCCTAAACTGCTTTTTTCAAACTTCTCTGCCATTTCATTTCCTTTCTGCCTGCTCGTCCTTTCCCCCGCCTCCTCTCTCGGACTCTGACTCTCCAATTTCTCCTCTTGCTGCAAAATTGTTCTCTTTTATGAGGCTCTTAACTGAAACCAGTCCTCCCCTCACCACAAATATCTCTCTATCTGTTTTTCCTCTCTTTCTCCTTCTTGCCATTCCTTAAGGATCTCTCTCTCACACACACACACACACACATACCGCATCTGTTCATTTACTTTCTTTTCTGTTTTCTCTGGTCAAGTTATATTAATGAAACCATCAGGCTTCCTGTCCTTTAGATTCTGTATCACATTCCTACACTGACGTTTAATAATTACTGGCACATTATGGAAACCTATAAACATGTTTACACCATTTTTTGTTCCACACTTGGTTTCTTCACTTTCACATTGTTCCAGGGATGAATCTGACGTGTACTGGAGGGTTTAGTGGTACAGATGGTGGGAAGGCTCTGACAGAATTGTCTGGCATCTTTAATCTCTGCAACCCAGAAATCTCTCTCTCTCTCTCAGCTGGAGAGCAGAAAAAAGAGGCCTCAACAGCTGTTTGCAGTTTTAACCTGTGCTAATCTGTAACTCTAAAAAAAAAAAAACTTACAAGTATGTGTGTGCATGTTAGACAGTGCACTTAGCTTTGTTGTCACATCTGTCTATTTAATACGAAATTGCAGTAGAATAACAAGCAGTAAAGTGCATGATGCATATTCAACTCTTACAGTGTTACAGGATTGTAACCCTTTAGTTTCTTAGTTAAAAAAAAGAAAGAAGAAAAAGAAAATGTACTTCTAATTGTTCTGTGTCTCTAATTCATCTATCCTGGCATCAGCTGTGTATTATGCATACTCTCTCAGTGTCTGCATGGAGTTTCTGAGAGCTTCTACAGGTTCTTCCTACTATCAAAAAAACCCACAACTAGGTGGATTGGCTAGGTTAACATAGAGCCCCTAAGTGTGGGTGGGCGGGTGGGAGGGAGTGGGGGGGTGTACATGGTGCCCTGTGATGGACTGGTGTCTCATTCAAGGTCTATTCCAAAGCAAGTAATCAAGAGAAATATTAAAACTGAGAGATTCCAAAAAATTTGTTCCAGCAAGGAAAGTGATATACCATGGGGTCTGAAAATCTGAGACTACTTAATTTCGACTGTAATTTCATCTGTGCTGTATGTCGTGCATGTATAGCACATTTGACAATAAAGTTGACTTGACTTGACTACACTGAATATGTGGAATTTTTTTTAATTTAAAGTTAGAAATAAACAGAAGGTTTGGAATTTTTAAACATTTAAAGCTATACTGCCTTTCAGGTTTATCAAGTGTATGTCATAAAAAGAATTTTCCCTGACACCCAATGATTTTTGTTTAGTGGACCGAAAGCTACTGAATTCAAATCACAGACTTCTAATTTTTTTTTTAATAGAACAACTAATGAATTTAGGGCCATGTGGCCCTAAAGTCTCTGCTATTTTTCCTGCTTGATCATGACCCAATTCAAGATACTATGTCATGCATCACGTGGTGGGCTTTCCCTGGTCGCACAAGGCATTGTGGGATACAAATTTGAAACAGGAGAGAAAAATGGAGGATGGGAGTGTGCGAATGAAATGTGAAAGACCGACTACATTAACAGAAAGCAAGAAGAAAAGATGTTATGTTGCAAAGGAAAGGAAATGCAGGACCAAACTAATAAATATCAGCAGTCAGTGAGCACCTTGGTGTGATCAGCTGTTCGTTTAGCGATAGAATGATGGAACTGTCAGTGCACGGTCAAAGGTAAACCTGTAGATGGCAGTAATGCAACACTGTGGATGCCAGCTGCCGTAAAACCCTAAAAAAGAAGAAGAAGGTAAACCTGTGCATGTGCACACGGACTTCCTCTGTCTGCTTCTCTGCGACTTCCTCTGTCCGCTTGTCTGCGCAAAGTGAGCAGACAAGCAGACAGAGGAAGTCTGCGTGTGCATGCGCACATTTACTTTCTTCTTCTTCTTTTGGGTTTTACGACAGCTGACATCCACAGTGTTGCATTACTACCATCTACAGGTTTACTTTGACCATGTATTTGTGTGTATGTGAACATGAATGTGTTTACAGACCTGTTCTCCTACTAATCACACAACTAATCACGCAAATAGGATCTAAAGGTGATGAAACAGAGTAGATGAAGTCGAGAGAAGAGCTATAGTTTAAAAAGATATGTGTGTCATGTTTACTAACACAAATAAAGATTAATGACCAGCATAATGTGAAATATTTTTAAATATCATATAACACGAGGTATACCGGACAGTAAGGACACAGTTAACAAATTCCAAATTTTTTATTTGAGAAAATCTGGACACATAAATGTACAGTTGAGCAGAGTCGTTCAGAGAGCAGCTCTATTGTTCTGAAAATGTGCTAGAATGATTTTTTTACAGTGTCGTGACACAATGTATTTTCTGTATACTGAAAACACAACAATATAGAAAATAAAATAATGCCAAAGTTGGACACCCCATTCATTCATAGGTTTTTCTGTATGTTGACTATTTTCTACATTGTAGAACAACATTGAAGAAGTCAAAACTATGGAATAACATATGGAACATATATGGAATTACATGGTAAACAAAAAAGTCTTTAAAAAAAGTACTGTATGTTTGATATTTTAGATTCTTCGAAGTAGCCACTGTTTACCTTGATGACACTTTGTACACTATTGGCATTATCTTAACCAGCTTCATGAGGTAGTCACCTG
>JAPFFA010000001.1:47812856-47830753 GCA_026153275.1 Sciades herzbergii | reverse complement strand
CCACTACTCATAATAATAATAATAGTAATAATAATAATGCCTGCAAGCTCACATTAGAAGTCTGATGCTACTTCCAGTTATAACAATAGCCTAGTAATGATGATGGGCCTACCTACCGGTACTGGTGATGATGATGATAATAATAGTGTGGGCCTAAAAATAATAGTCTATCTATCTGTCTGTCTATCTATCTATGCAAGGTGGTGTAGTGGGGCGGGGCTGGTAAGGGGTTGGCGCCAGGAGGAGGGGGGGCCCCAACTGCAGTGAACCAGCTTTGGGGGGGGCCCAGCTTGAAAAAGGTTGAGAACCCCTGTGCTAGACGGTTGAAACTTGGACACAATTGGGTGTTCCAACAGGACAATGATCCCAAACACACATCAAAACTAGTTTTGGAATGGATAAAGCAGGCTAACATTAAGCTTCTGGAATGGCCTTCCCAAAGCCCCAACCTCAACCCTATTGAAAATTTGTGGACTACCCTTAAAAGCCAGGTCTGTGCCAAGAAACCAACCAATTTAAATGAACACTACCAATTCTGCTAAGAAGAGTGGTCAGTTATCCAGCTAGAATTATGCCAGAAGCTTATTGATGGCTACCCAAAGCGTCTGGTCGAGGTGCAACTTGCTAAGGGACATTTAACCAAATATTAGTGGGGGTGTATGTATAGTTTTGACCCTGTTTGGATTAGAGAAAATCCAAAATAAACTCAAACTTGTGCACTCAGTTCTTGTTTTTTGAAGTCATTAAAGATGTGTTCTGTACAATCATTCCACCCTGGAAAAAGAGCAGTTCAAGGAAACCATTAACAGCCCAAAATGACCACGACATTCATGCCTATGATGAGTGTATGTAAACTTCTGACCACAACTGTATGTTTTTCAGCTGTTTGTGATGAAATTTGGTGTACAGCTTTAGTACTCTCCTAGGTTCAAATAATTTAATTCTGATGTTGATGAGTGGCTTGGCGGAGGTATACACTCTACCGAGTGCCCTTCTAGTATCGAAACAGTTCCCAGGTTGAGTTTAAATTCCCACTACCCTGCACAGCTGTATTTTCCTGCTGTGGCACCCCTGCTTTGACTCATCAGGTGAATCAGGGATGATGTGTGTTCTGGTGCAAGACAGTGGCTTGTGACGCTAGGATTATACACCACTGTTTCAGAAAGCTGTTTTGACCGTGTCGGTTTTGTGTTTCAGGGCAGTGAGGAGATTCTCAGGGTGGTATCCATGAACAAAGACTATCACTTTGAGTGCTATCACTGTGAGGTGAGTTGTACATTATGCTTTTATGATACACTCTTGTTCAGTGTCGGAACCCAATTTTTAAACCCTATTGTATAAATATCAGGTGATCAGTCATTCAGTTGGATTTGAGCTGAAGCTGTATGATGGCCAAATTAGCCAGCCAGCCAGTTCAAGAACAAAAAAAGGTTGATTTGAATTTCTCACTTCAGGAGTTTAAATTCTTGTCTTGTAATGTGCTGTACATTTGAGCTGTAGATTATTTTTTTTTTTTTTTGCTTTTTCTCCTGAATATATGAATCCAATCAGACTGCTCCATAGTGGATCTTCTTGAATGCTAAATATAAACAAATGATCATCCCGCCATCACAGCATGGTTAAATACCATATAAATGTGGAACATGTGATTTGAAATGCACCAGAGGTAATAAAACTGGCCAGTTATCTAACTTTAGCTCCTCTCACAATTGGTGCGACTCCTCATAACCACAATTAATAACAATAAAAATGTTGAATAAAATTTAGTTGAAGACTAAATTTTACAGGAAAAGGTACTTCTTATGCAACACAGTGTGACTCCAGACTGAGCAGCACAAGTATTGACAGTTTATTCTAATTTATTTTTTATGAGACTAAAAATATTAGTATGAGGCCAAAGTACAGTCCGTCTTGTTTGTTTATTCAATCCAGTCTAAGCTCCGATTTGTGATCAGTCCTTTGGTTGGGACATTTTTTAAGGCAAAGTAAAACTGTATATCTGGTCATGGACCATTTGACATGACCTTGAAGTCTTGAACTTCTCATTCGTGTCTTTTTTTTTCAGTAGCTTGTCCTCTTTAACATCTGAAATTGAAGTCAAAATGCATTTACATAAACTATCGACTGCTCATCATCATCTCTGATTAAATTTCTGGTTATGTATACATTCACATTTTCTGGATGATTTACACACAACGTTAAACAATTATCATTAGTGAGGTATTTCCTGAAGCAGCCGTACATGCAGAAACTCGGACAACGTGGTGCGCTTACGATTTAGTTCCTTTCTTTGTTCACCCGTTCAACTTATTCAGCGTGTTTGTTCCTGACTTCTTCTGCTTCATTGATGTTTTCTTTGATCTTCCCGTTTGTGTTGAATAGTTCACAAATTACATATTTATCCTTGCTTCCTTAGCTTTGTCCTTTTACACGCTACTCGATAATGACCAATTATTCCTGATTTAAACCAAGATTTGCTTTGAACTCTTCTTGTGAGGGCTTGTTTGCATTATGGTCACTTCCCTAGTTATTGTGTTTTTAGCTAAAGTAATTTTTTTTTGCTGACTTATTCTAATGATTCTGAAGCCGGAAATAAAACATTGACTCTCTCTTTTAATGGGACAAAAAAAAAAAAGTTTTTCATAGCTTCTCCAAATAACCTGCCCCGTTACTAGCGTTAATGATACACCACGACTTTACAGTTGTTTCTTCTTTCTCTGTGCAGGAGTGTGGGAAACAGCTCTCGGATAAACCGGGCTCTCAGTGCTTCCCTCTGGACTGCCACCTCCTCTGCCACTCCTGTCACATGAGTAGGGTGTGCGCGTCTCAAAACCTTCCCCCCCACTGAACAGGGGGACCATTCTGTTGGACCAACATACACTTTGTAATATGTATGCATATGTGACCAAGATAATGTCAGTATAAAGTATTTGCTCCCCCCCCCCCAGTTCCCTACCACCTGCACACACATGCAACAGATCAACACTGAAGAGGTGGTGTGATGTTATTGACTAATTTTTCAAACTTGAGGTCCTACATTTCAAGTGCAGAGCTAGAGGATGTGTCCCTCTAGTGGCCAGTAAGTGTTTGAGCTACTGTTTATATTCTCATGTCTGCTGTAGAGAACAAGGGATTATTCTTAACTTTTTAAATATTTAATATTACTAGCAAAGATTTTGCACTTAAATGAACGTTTACTTTTTTTTAAAGAAATGTTTCTGCAAAAAAAAAAAAGAAAAAGTAAAACATTCCTGTATCTTAATAAACTTCTTTCTATCTCAGGTTTGAAGTTTTTTTTACTCTGAATTGTAAAACAGCACACTTGCTGCAGGGATAGGAACTTCTTTGAGATGGAAGACATTACTTTCCTGAACGCAGCACATTTTTATTCATTATGGCCATTTTTTTTTTTTTTTGAACACTGGGTATTTGTTTTAATCAAATCTCAGGTTGATCGCACATTTGAGCACTCCGAAACCCATTAGCCCAATCCTCAATGACAGTGAGTGAGAGAGAAACAGTCACAGGGCTTAATTTACTACTAACCTTCAAGTAAGAATTAAGTTCAAATATTAAATATTCACCAACAGCCTTTCCTTGAGTTACTTTTTTTTTTTTTTTTATTCTTTATACATTCGGCATACTCAAAATAATCAAAGCAAATAGGATTTTTTTTTAACTAAAAAAAAAAGTTAAAACATTAAAACACATTGTTCCTCTCTTCTCTATAACTGTTAGTTTTCTCCCTTCTCAATCGCGGAGTACAATGCTAAAGAACAGAACTACAGACTCCCAACAGGAGAACACGGGGAGGGACATGGAGGCAGCAGTAGGACGAGAAGAAATAAGACGCGTTAAACACCTGTTATTCTTCATAACAGCACCTTTCTAGAGTTAACACTGGACAGATACGCAGTAGTCAGCCGTTCAGTGCAGCAGGGTCTGGAAAGGGGAGGTCGCAGCCCACACAATGAGCCCGAGTCCATGGGCAAAATGTTTTGCTTAGGGACATCTGTTGGGTCAACCAAAGTTAATTAATTAAAAGTCTCAGAATGAATAAAATAATTATTTTATTGGCATATTTGCCACCACAGCTGACTCCAATTAGAATTTATAAATTAAAAAAAAAAAAAAAAATCAAGGGCTTAAAAAAAGAAAACGATGCATTAAAAATAAAAATCACCCTGCTGATGTTCTAGCCTTGTTCATGTGATTAGGAGGAAATGATTCTGCAAAAACTCTTGATACAAATCTGTTTTAAGACCAGAGAAACAATAAACAAACTGCAAAAAACAAAGAAAAAATTTCTACAACAGAAAAACGGAGCTAATAAAAAAAATATATATATACGTCCTGCAAGTCCTGAAAGAAGGATGTACAGCAGATGTGACCAAATGTGTGTGACACTACCAAATTGTATGCATATGAAACAATTAAGATTTTCAGGGTTGAAACTTTTGCTTCATACTTGGGCCTCAGCTGGCAAGACAGGGCATCGATCTTCCTCCAAGTACCCCACACACACACACACACTTGTGATTACACTCACACACTCTCTCACACACTCAACGTCGTCTGTCCCTGGAGGGGTTGCTGTGGCTTCGTGAGCGTCTGCTGCCCCCCGCTGGCTTGGAGTTGTTGCCTCGGCCTCTGTTGCTCTCTCTCCTCCTCTCTCCCTCTTTCTCTCTACCCCGATCTCGTTCCCGCTCCCTCTCTCTCTCCCGCTCCCTCTCTTTGTCCTTCTCTCCTTCAGCTGCACGGCTCGAGCCTCCTCCGCTGCTCGCCGTGTTCCCTCCATCCCTCTCTCGACCTCGCGCTCTCTCCTTCCTTTCTTCCTCACGCTTCTTGTCCTCCTCTTCCTGCAGCTCCTTCCTCCTCTTCTCCCGCTCCTTCATCCTCTCCGCTCGTTCCAGGCTCTTCTGAGTCGCCTGTGGAAAGAGAGGAGAGACGAAGAGCATCAAGGGTGTGCCAAAACATTTAAATCTGAAGCTTTGTACATTTTAAGGCTGTGTAAGTGAGAGAGAGAGATGGAAAGACTGAGTGACCTGTTCTTCAGTAAGCGGCAGCCAGTATATACACGGAGCTGCTTTGGTTTTGCGGAACAGATCATCCAGAAGTTTGGCAGGAGGCTCCTCTGGTTTATCTACAGCAGAAATGAGAGAAGATCTCAGGGAACACGACACCAAAAGCCAGAAATAAATGCATCTTTAAAAGTGGAACCAAGACATTTATATTACATTTGTATACACTTTAATTTTACAAACATTACAATGGTGGCTATTTTACCATATTTTATGAAGTTTTGAATATATATGCGCGTCTGCAAAACAGAACCCCTATGAGAACCACCTGACTACATCTACATAGAATGATAATCAGGTTACTCTGAACAAACACACACACAACTACTTTACCTTTTTTCTCCGACTTCCTCTCTTTGCTCTTCCCTCGCTCCTTGCGTCTCCTGTCCCGGTCACGTGACCGCGATCTCCTGGCTGCTTCCCGTTCGTCCCTGGTAAAGTCTCGTACTTTGTCCCTGTCCCACTCCCTCTCCGAGCGTGTCCTTTCTCTGCGCTCCATCTCTCGCTCCCTTTCAGCCCACTGGTCCCTCACATTTGCTGCTGCTCCATCTTTCTCCCTCTCCCGCTCCTTCTCCCGAGTCGGGGGCATGAGAGGGGGAGGGGCAGCGGGGCGGTTCGGGGCTGCAGCGGCCCGTGGGTCTTCACCTGTCAGCAGCCCTTTATGGAAGTCCAGCTGAAGGAGAGGGGGATACGTGATGAGAACGGCAAGAGGCGCAAAGAGCAGTCAGTATGACTTTATTGAATAGAAGAGTTTTGCCTCTGCGTTGCTTAAGCAGAGCTGCGTGTACCTCTTTCTGTTCACAGAAGTCCACCCGGAGCACTTTGGGGTTGCTAGAGGGCCATTTTACACCGTGGAGAGCTTCACGTGTCGCAACAGCCTCCTCCGTACTGGAGTACTAAACCACAGATCAGAACATTACATCAAAGTCCTTCCCGCACCATTCATGGCGCATTAGGCAGCGCCGATCTCCGTTTCGTAGCCCTCGGCCTCTCGCCTATATTACATAGCAAGGGTTACAGTGGGGGCGGGTCCTCTGGTAACCATGAGAGTTTGACTCCTCACTCGCATCTGTATTGCAGGCATGCCTTGCCAGACGGCAGTAGGCACCATTTTTATGATGGTCTTTGGTATGGCCTGACTGCGAGTAGAACTTGCGAACTCCCGACTGAGAGGCGGACACGCTAACTACTAGGCCGCTCGCTGGTAGAACATTACATCAGACAGGCTCAAACTAATATCATCAGACACCGTTTTCAAATTGTGGAGAGTTTTGAATAATTTTATAGAGGGGTCTGCAAGCTCAGTAAAAAAAAAAAATTACTGCAGACCATCAAACTAGCAGTGTTCATTAGAGTAACATGAGAAAGAAAACTAAACCAACAGACCTGCTTATGTACAGTGCCCTCCATGTTTTTTTTTTTTTTTATTTTGGAGGGGGGTGGAAGGAAAAAGAGATCCACCTTTTGGGGGGGGAATCTGACCTTCAATTGATAAATTTATTTAGACAAAAAAAAAACCCACATCTCTATAGATAATTATTTAACAAGTATTGAAAGATTTTTACTAATCTTCACTAGGGGTGCCAATAATCATGGAGGGTACTGCATGTGTCAGTCAAGGTTCATAAAGTCTTCTCCTAACCAACCTGAGATGACACGAGTTCACACCTCCACTCCCTGGATCATTAAGGCATGTTAAAATCAACCTCAGATTTATTAAACGAGGTTTATAGGATACAATGCTATAACGAGTACAGAGGTGAAAACAGTAGCACCGGCTATCTTGAACCAGAAATTATTTACTCTCTCAATGTACCGGAGGAGAGTTTCAATGCGACTGTAATTTTAAAAAACGCGCTTTAGAAATGTGTAGAGGAAGCCGAACGGAAACTCCAACATTCTGAAACACAGCCATAAGACTCAAGGAGATCAGAGATGACGTGGAGGGGAGAGGAGGAAAAAAAAAAAAAAAGTAAAAGTGGTCGACTGACAAAAAGACTCACCGTCACATAGCAGTGGGATTTGATCTTATCGATCCAGAAGCCGTCCTCCACCACTGTACCGGTCCGATTCAACAGCTCCTTTAGCTGGCCTAAAGTAAACGGGCGAACCTACACACACACACCGATGATTAGTCAGACATGAACATGCTTTAAAACGCTCCCAACCCTTCTTTCATTTCATAAGGCCTTCCGGTACACTGATGTATTAAGCACCATCAGACAAAAGAAAGTGCTGTTTTACTTAAACATCAGCAAGGCTGGGATTCAGTTGCACGAGGCCACAGTCCGAGTGCTGTAGCTCATCACCAGCCATGCTAATATTCAGTACAAGAGCATAATCTTAATTGTGATATTGCTTTTAGACAGCAGGTATGTATATCAACAAGAAATTAATATGGAGTGATATTTTGGACACATTATGGCCAAGTGTTCCGTTTATTTTTGCTCCACAAGTGGACATGAATCCCCAAGAAGCCACACTGACTCAATAGCACGTCTGCTAGCTGGCTGACATACAATCAAATTAGTGAACCAGAACCAACTGTTGTATAAAATCCATGGATTTGTCAGAATCCTCCCAATTTGATATTACAATATTTAAAAAAAAAAAAAGCCTCAGTTTGCCAAACAATAACCAAGTGAAGCTTGTTTGTCTTGTATCAAGTTGTATGAACCTCAAACACTGAATAATTTGAGTGAGTTTGTTGACATAGTGTAGCTAGATGTGTGAAACTATTCATCCAAGGCCCTTACTACATATTTTGCTGATGGAAAAGCTGGATTGCTCAACAAGTAGATAGGGATGCCTCCACTGTCAACAACTCCAGTCCTTCTTATTACTAATTTCCCCCCTCCCTCTCTCCAAAAAAAAAAAACCCCCCACACACAACCCAGGAATGAAGCTACCAAAGAACTCTTGTAAACATTTACCCGTGCTGTGACCTTGACCCTGTTTGGATCAATTCCAAAATGTAATCTGTTCATCCACTGGTTACGATGATTCCAAATTAATATTACAAACATTAAACCGCTCATTGAGATGAACGAGAATCTCGGATGTTATACAGACAGACAGACAGACAGATGAACAACCTGAAAACGACTACCTAATGGTAGAGGCATGAATATAAACTCGGCATATTTATCTGCATGAAAATCTTAACATGCATAAATTATGGCTCCGAAAGTAATCAGTTTCCCCTTTACACCTCGTACTCCAATAGCATGCACGCGTGTCGTTAAACATCTACAGGCTCTGTGTATTTTTGACGTCCAAGTCCACAATTGTTTGGACTGAGGAAGGTCAATGACCAGAAACGTCATGCTGCTTTACACTTGCAAACCTCTTACTCCCCCACACGCAATGCATTAAAAATCCATTACGTAGAAAACTCAGCATCCCCATGGCGTACAAGTTTCCAAATTTTTTTTCTTTTAAATTACAAGTCCATATTACTCACGCGCACGCACTCACCAGGTTGCAGACATGGATGATGTTGGATGCTTTGCTGCGTGGAGGTGAGAGCTGGCGGCCTGTGCGCACGGGGTCGTCGATGGTGATGGACACGGCCACTTTCTGTTGACTGATGGAGCGCCGCACCACTGAATCATTAGGGGTTACTGAGAAAAAAAAAAAGACAAATTAAAAAAAGTCAGAAAATGATTCAACCGAACCATCCATCAGAAGCAAGGACCAGCTTTGAACAGATTCTTGAACAGATGGAAGACTCCTCCTCCTGGTACAAACTTAACGGCACGGAGACCAAGATCCGATACCACTGAGATTGCAAACCTATTAATGCATCATTAACTGCGACTGTAAAACAAAACTTGAACAGACGTTAACAACAAAGTACTAAAAATAGTCACCCTTCTTAGTGTCACCCTCCTGTGTTTCCATGGCAACCTCTGATGAGCTCTCCCTCCTCTGTTTCTTGAGGGGTGTCTCCTTCTCTCCTTCGGTCTGCTCTTCATCCTCATCTTCCTCCTCCTCCTCCTTTTCTTTCTGCCCGTTCTCTTGACTTTCAGATGGAACCACCTGAGGTACAGAACAAAAGTTAAACACCTAAAAACAAATTCTACACAACAACAAAATTCAGTCACGTGGTGCTTGTATTTTTATTTTTTTCCCCCCTTCCTGACGGTGTCTAGGTACTGGGTGAGATCTGTCAGACCGATAGTGTACCTGTGTTACAGTACGTCTGATCTGAAGCCCTTGGTCTTCATCACGCTCGGGCTGCTGACCCGAGTCCTCATCCCCAGAGAAATGACCCTCATCTGGGTGCAGGTCCACAACAGCCTCTTGCAGGGGCTTAAGATCTGGGATTAGAGACTGAAAACGCACAAAATCACACCGTCACAGGGCAACACTTAATATCAGTCGGCAGGTATCACTGATTCAGTCACATGCTTTTAAAGTCAATGCGACATTCATCTACTTATTTAAAGACGGCTCTCTTTTATCCAGAACGAGGCAAGCAGAGACATACGGAAAGCTCACAGAGATGAACACTGCTTTGGGGAAAACTATGAAACTTACCCCACTGACCAGCATGCTGTGAAACTATAATGAAGTAACTATTTTAGCTGGCTACCCAAGATCATTTGATTAGTTTGTTCTGTGCCATTTATGACGGCACAGAATAAGCACGGTTACACCACAGCATCAGCAATGGACAGGCCTCAATCAGGAATTCACAGTGACTTTGGCTGACTTTCGCCAAAAGACGTGTACAATTCAGTTTTTCTTCTCATAACACTCCTGCAACACGGTAGCAGGTTGTCAAAAATACTTGGATCACGTCCTACAGGACCATGTATAATTAATCTCATACCTTCAGTGATTCAGTGGTGATGCTGATGGATGGCTTCTTGGCAGTGACTGCTGTACTGGAGCCCCACCTCCTCTTCCTGCCAGCTCCGCCCCCAGACTCCGCCTCCACTGCCGCTCCCTCTGGCTTAGCAGCTACAGTGTAAAATGGCAGCAAATTTACATGTGTATAAGCACGGAGCATCAAAACCCCAAAGCATCCTTCGATCTGGGGCTTCACACATGGTGTCTGCAGTACTGAAGACTTTCTTCAAACTACTTTGCATCCGATTTAAGACCTAATTTTCAATAAGTGACCAAAAATTATGACAAAACAAGCAATCATTCATGTGTCATGCCATCCAAGTGTACAAACTTTACAGCATAATCTCCAGAATGTCTGCTGGCAGACAGATTTTAAGCGCCCAGAGGATTTGGCGGTTTCCAACCACGTCTCCTGGATTTGCCCATGTCTAGCACATCTGTGCATGCTAGCAGGTCGCGGTGATTGACCACGTATTATTCCGACAAATTAAGACTTAGAGACACCCTGTTACAGAAGGCCAACACGGTCATTCTTAATAAAATAATAATAATAAATACTTACTGGTAAGTGAAATCTTGCGTGCAGCAAACGCTTTTGGAGTGGTGCTCTGAAAAGACAGAGGATGACCAAAAAAGATCCAAGTGGGTTGAGGAAGGACAAGACAGAGTGAGGGGGGGGACACAAACACCGGGAGGGAGGAACGGTGGGAAAGAGGGGAGATAGAAGAGAAGAGAAGAAGAAGGGAAAAAAAAAAAAAAAAAGAACAGACATAAAGCTATCAATAAACCAACATTAGATAGATGAATGATTTTACAGACAGAGGCTGTCCAATAAACTGCCAAACTGTCCGTCAAATATAAACTAAAAGTTCCTTATAGTATAGGAACTTACAGACTATGAAATTCATGCTTGACCCATATTTTCTAGTCCAATCCCTGAATAAAAATGTCAATAAGGCTATAAAACCTCAACATCCCCAACTTATTACACTGTCCTTCACACACAAAATAAAAGCTTTTAAAAACAAAATCAACCCTCAATTTTAACCAAAAAGGCACTATATCTGTTTATATAGATAAATACATCTTGGGTTAAAAAAAAAAGGGTATTTCCTGGTACCATTGACACCTGATTCCTCTCTTGCTTGGCTATGGCCCAACCGCACGGCAGTATGCACTGTATCTAGGCAACAAAAGTCCAATCGGAAGAGGCTGAGGAGTGAGGATGAGAAATGCTCACAAACAGAGCGTGCTGATTGGCCGGCTGATTTGGAACTGCCTTCAGACTTTTACTTTGGTTGGGAGTGATTTTCAAAAGTGTGGCTTTTTAAATGTGATTTCTGAGTCGAGACAAAGTCTTTGGCCTGATCGTGATTCCTTAGGAATCAGAAACAGAGTCTTTGTTTCAGAGGACGATGCTTTCGAGAGGGATGATACATTCAGGCTTTCTTGTAAATACAGTCTCTGTGGTGTCCACACAGAACAGCTCTCCCACTTCATTTTACACAGCACGAGAGAGAGCATTCGGTGTAACGTTACAGTCTAAATGCATCGCTTTAATAAAGCAAAACTAGTCCATAATCCATCTGGCAGATCGTGTATTCCACAATAGCATGTGGTTGAAGGGCATTTTAAGCTCCAAGCTGATGCTGATTAAAGTCCTTAGTTATTTCCCTTCAGGCAGACACTAATCCACTGAGACTGGGTTACATCACAGGCTGAAGAGTGGACTGAGCACAGACTGTCCACATACTCCCTGAAAATATGCAAGCTTGGGCTTTAAAATGGGCCATATCCAGACACCACCTTGATTAACCTTGAGCTCATGATGGTTACTGGTATTCCGGAAAGTTCACTTGTTGTCCGGGTCCTCAAAATAACAAAAAAACCGTCAGTGCCCTCTGTCAGACTGTTCAGAAGTAAAATCGCTGGAGCTGGGTTATCAATCTCTCAGGAAACAACAAACGAGTCCATGGTTAATGCTTAGCCCTGAAGCCTTGTTCATGCGTTCTAGCAGAGCAGAGTCATGCGCAGCTCTGCTCATTAGAGCGCTGAAGATCGGTCTGTATGAGGTGCGAGAGGGCAGATCAGAGCTGATGCTCAGAAGGTGTCTGAGTTCTTGCAAGTCCATACATGAAGACATGCTGTTCAGTGAGCAGGACAAACACACAGGCAGCCATGGTGCTTCAACCACCGCGTGCCTATCAAGCTGTGTAGAAAAGTCCATATGGCGTATGAGCCGACACTGGAGCTGTAGGTGGACCACAGAGGGTGGGATCGGAGGAGGAGCCTTGTCAAAATGGCTGCCACCTCGACCCACCCCATCGACTCTCTAGCCTTCTCCCATGCAGTCCTATCAGGGGCCACATCAGTTTGCGAAGTGAGCAGCGTGGCCAATCATCCGCCAGGATTCCATCAGGTGAAGGCTAAGTGTGCGGTGGTGACTCTGCCTGAGGGGGCTAGCTCATAGCTCGGCACGTGACGGAGGTAGAGGAGGAGAGGTGGAGGTAGTAACGCAGGTACCAGTATGAGCAATGGAAGAAGGGAGGGCACCTTCATAACAAAGCAATCAGTGGGTTTTTAAAAAAAACACAACAGTTCATACCACTAGATTCAGACAGAGGAGCAGCAGAGAGAAAGAGAATGTGTGATACAGAAGAAATGGCAGGATAACAGGAAAAATGTGAGGAAAAAAAAAAAGCAGAAGAGGAAGGAATGACAGAGCTAGTGAGAATAAAAGAAAATAGAGAAAGGAGGTAGAGGAGAGTCTGGCTATCTCGCTATACTGCATCAGGTTTTTTTTTTGTTATTTATTTATTTATTTATTTATTTACTTATTTTTTTTAAGTACTCTCTCACACGCTCCCTCTTCCTCTCTCACCCACACACATGGGCTGTTCAACAACTTCAAGATGACTCAATTTTGAAACGGTTTAATACATCAACACAATAAGACACCTGCTTTGATCCCTTTCTATCTTTAGTTTCTGACTCTAGGCCTGCACTTCTAAGCCCATAAAGTCCTGGCTGATGATTTAGTCGGTCATCTAAAGCCCTGTTCAGATTCGCTAAACTAATCAGGAGGACATCTTTTAAAGTTTTTGCACGTCTCCTCTGTGATAACTTCTTCGCCTACGGACAGCCAAAAAAAAAAAAAAAAATTTAGCGCATGAGGAGCGAGTTTCTCGTGGGTTGTATTTTCTACAGACCCAGATGTTTGTCACACAGCCTCTCGATTCACAACATGTCGTCCAAGCGGGACTGATGTAGAGAAGAGATGCTGGCACTTTTCGGTTTGGGGCGACCAAAATTCCAGCACCAACGTGAAAGCAAAATCACAAAGTATACGAGAAGCTTTTATTCCCCCCCCCCCCATTTGATGACCAGGGCAGCGTTTAATATCTAGCGAGACTAAATAGGGCAAGTAGTAGCCAGTCAAACACATCCCACCCCCCCCCCAAAACATGAGGCAAAATCTGCATAGGAAATCATGGACATATGTATCTGTATGGGATAAAAATGATCGCCCGACTGCAGAGTTTCAAGAAACACAGTCGGGTAAAGTTGGCCTGTAATTTCCTTAGAGAAGAAATTACCTCAGGACCCCTTGCAAATTTAATTCCGTCCAAATGGGGCTTTAAAAAGATGGTAACAACTAACGAAGTAATAAAAAGGTTTATTTTATAGTTTTGAGAGGAATACAGTTTAGCCTGTTCAAAAGACATTCCGTACATACCTAGGGGTTTGCAAATATACCACACGCGCACATGGGCTGGCCTGCTTCAAGAACACATCGAACTCTTCTGCTGACCCACGTCTTTCTTCCGTCTCCCCCTTTCCTCCCTCTCCTTTCCCCCCCACCCAGCAAGATGCAGAGTGTATCTAATTTCACACACAGGCAGCCAGCCTCAACCCCTGACAATATAATAACAGCTACAGAAAGAGGGGGAGAGAGTGAGGGAGGAAAGCTTGCTCCGAGAGAGAGATACTTTTACAGTTTAAAAAAAAATAAAAAATTTGCTGGCTCTTAATTTTGCCCATAACTCTTCAGCTAATAAAGTTTAGATTTATGTTTGCCAAGCACTACATTTGTTTAAAAAAAAAAAAAAGGAAAAAGAGAAGAAACAATAAGCATTTGTAAATGCCAATTTGAATACATTCAATAACGTAGCCATACACCCTGCCCCTGCTCCTTGGCATCTTTCCAGAGGGTCTCATTACCTCATCAGGACGGGACTCGCTGGTCTCAGGCGCCTCCTGTGAGGCAGGATGAGCCAGTGCACTCTCAGACTCCGGCTGTTCCTGGAGCTCCATAGAGACAGGACCTGTGGGCTCAGCAACCGTGGCCTGCTTTACATCCCTAGAGAGAGAGAAAGATACAGAGAGAGAGGGAGAGAGAAATGTGACAATGACTGCATCGAGTGTTACATCATCACAAGGGGAGTGTGGAAAATACGAAAAAAAGTGGAATGTAGGAGAAGACCGACCCCAGAGGAAAAAAAAAAAAAGGGGGGGGGGGATAGTGAAATAGATAGGAAATACAAAGCTAGAACTCTACTCTCTGTAGACCAGCAGTTTCCCTGAAGCTCAAACTAAATGAAGCACTGAGTATCTGACTGACCCCGCATATCAGCTGAGAATTAAAACTGAGAGATGTGAAAGACAGAAAAACAAGAGTGCGAGAGAGAGAGAGGAGGTAAGGTGACTGAGGATAGTGATCTGGGTTACTATAACTATAAATAACTCAGCAGCTAAATGACACCCAGACATGTCAGGGTCAAACACATATCCACATAGACAGGATTACACACACACACACGTCAAACAACTCTAACACATCACAGCAGACCCAAAAATTCATCCTTGTATCAATGAAAAATTCATCCAACCTCACCAACCACTTCCAACTAATGGTCGAACGACTAAATGGATGAGAGCAGGAAAGCATCCAACACAGGCAGACAACAGATGTTCGTGAGAAATGGATGCCAGGGACAACAGAACAAATCAATAAACAGCAGCATACACCATCAGGGCAAGAACATCAAACCTCATTTAGCCATTATGTCGCTCTATTAGCTGGAGATCTGCTGGCCAAGGGAATCGCAATTATCGCCCCTTTAAGTAGGCTCTGCCATTACCACTCGCGCGTCTGCGTTACTCTTTCTACCACAGACGAACACACCCCTCCTGCTGTTCACCTCAATACCATGAACAGGTGTGCCGCTGAGCGCTCGCCCTCTGAGACGCAACGCTCGCGATGAAAACAGGGGTCCCCCCCTGCTATCACGGTTTCGTCTTTACGTTCAAAAAGCAGGCGTGTGCGCTCGTAGCTGGAAGACAGGAAACAAAATAGTCTTGGGAGGTAAAAAAGAAAAAAAAAATCAGGCAGGACAGAAAATCAAACACGTCATTAGCTGACATGAACTTGAATCGACCGTTCTCGGAGACTAATCTGGAAAAAGCATGGAAGCGGGGCGGCTGTGTGTTGCGTCTCGGTACAGGATATATGTCTGGGGGATTTGCAACCAAATCTTTCGTCCCTGGGGCCTGCACCCCGAACTCCCCCACACCGTCTCCTTAACAACCAACCAAAAGGGGCTGTGTTAGGGAGCTGCTCCTTCACACAGAGGGACGGGACAGAACCTAGTAACAAAGCCCATTAGAAGGTCATCAACTTCAAAGTACGGATAAAAAAAACAAACAAACATGTATTCCAAAGGCACGTTTGATCTGATCGGATCAATAGCTTCTACAAGTATAAAAGAAGATCTGAAAGGCTTTTCCACTGAGCCGAGGAGGAAAATTCCTGAAAGTCTCAGGATTTCCTTCATCTCAAAGTTGAGAAGTAACAAAGCCGGGAGAAGCCACGCGCTGCTTTAGGACGAAAGCTAAGACGCAGCACGATGATTAAGACGACATTAACAAGCCCGTCTTTATCACCCCTTCATGGCTTCACGCCAGTCGGCTCTCTTGATCAGAGATGTGCACATTATCATCCGGAATCTAAAGGCTAGAAATGCCCCTTCCCCCATCGTCAAGGCCACGCTCTTCCTTCCTTCCTTCCCACCCGCGACATAAAATAATAAAAAAAAAAAACCACATAATAATAATAATAATAATAATAATCCGCCGATTTTAAACCACGACATCACTCACGCCGCGTGCCGACGTTAAGACGGTCGTAAGCGCTCGATACCTTCCCGGTGCTACAGTGTAGCAACCGCGCTAGGACATTTCAGCCTTCTCCTCTCTTTCTGTCTCTGTGTGTCTTTCTCTCTCTCTCTCTCTCTCTCCCTTACCCTCCTTTATTTCCGTCGGACAGCATGTCGACGGGCTACAACTCGATGCGCTACGGTCTTGCGTCGGAATCTGCCGGTCACGGCCGCGTGCGCACGACTCGAAACCGTGGGAGCGCCGAAAGACGGCCGTTTTGTGCAATGCGTCGGTCTACGCGCAGCAGCAGCGCTCACTTAGCCGCCATGTTGAACACGGCTCGAGGGAGTGGGAGGGGTCAGCCAGAGGGCGGGGCCACACACTTCCGACTCAGCCACGCACGCCAAGCCGAGGCCTGCCCGCGCTGAACGCCTGATCAAAAAAAAAAAAACACCCTACTATTGCCTGTTTCTCCCTGAACACGCTTCTTACATTACAGTACAGTAAAAACACACGGATACGCGTTTCAGCCCCAAAGGAAGGGAAAAAAACTAAAAAACCACCACCAACACATCTTTTTCAATCTAGCAAAAAAGTTCATCACCAGAAACGCGCATGAATGATCATGCAAATGGCTTCCGCATATCCGGATCTCGCGCCAGCTCAGTTTTTATCCCCCCCACACACTCAGAATAAGGTAGTAAACTGTACCTTCCTTGTCGCTGTTTACCCAGGAAAGTCACTCTGGACTGTCCAGCAGTGTTACTCAACACTCACTTTATTTCTAGAACTCAGGGACTGCTAGTGGTGGTGATGCTTTGCTTTACTCACCACACACACACACACCAACCCCCTACACCAGTGTACTGTGTTATATTTAATGTCATGTGCTTCATTTGTTTATTTTTGCACTCTATGCCCTCCTTCAGTTTGTGTTGATTGGGCAAACTGTCCGAGTTCTCTAATGCTGCCATGGAGAACGATATTTCTTCCTAATGTACACATATACAGCTAGAATAAGAACCAAATTCTAATCTCCTCACTTTTTATGTCTCTCTTTTACCTCAAAAAGGTCCAGACCAGTTTACTCTAAAAGATATGTACAATCCAATTACATCCTTAAATCTTTTTTTTAAAGGGATACAAGATCCATATTCTCAGATGAAAGATATACATTAAAAGGTATAAAAGATAAACGAAAGGTACAGTTTATTACCCTCCCCCCCCCCCAAAAAAAAAACCTGATTGCAGTCAACTGGATATACAATAAGTGGACCTATTATCATTACCAGCCACTAAGTTACATAAACTATAATTTCACAGCAGATCGGATATAAAAATAGCTCATGATTCATGATAGTGCTGGCCAGAGGAGGATGGACTCCCCCTGCTGAATCTTTGTTCCAGCCCGCTCCATCTTATAGAGTGAGTTTATCTTGTACAATGTCAACAGTGGCTTGCTCACTAACACTGAAGACACGAATATCTGAAAAGAAACTTTAAGACAACCTGTATAACAAACAAAGACAACAGTACATACACTGTGGCTTACCCCTCACAAAAACAAGAACTGTGAAAATTATGACCGCTTCTCTCTTCTTCTAACAGTGGTGCTTGAAAGTTTGTGAACCCTTTAGAATGTTCTACAGTACATTTCTGCAGAAATATGACCTAAAACATTTTCACACACGTCCTAAAAGTAAAGAGAACCCAGTTAAACAAACGCGACAAAAATATTATACTTGGTCATTTATTTATTGAGGAAAATGATCCAATATTACATATCTGTGAGTGGCAAAAGTA
>JAPFFA010000001.1:47014343-47026720 GCA_026153275.1 Sciades herzbergii | reverse complement strand
GAGGTGCCCTTGAGCGAGGCATCTAACTCCCAAACTCCTCCCCGGGTGCTGTTAGAATGGCTGCCCACTGCTCTGGGCATGTGTGCACTCATTGCTCACGCATGTGTGTGTTTTCACTGCTTCAGATGGGTTGAATGCAGAGAGGAAATTTCACAAGTGTGTGATGAATAAAGTTGTGCTTTCTTTTCTTTTTTTTTTTTCCCCAGTAGCCCAGAGCAGACAAACCTCTAGAGTGCATTTCACATTTTTATTCCTCGCTGGCTGAAAGGCCCGAAGAGGGATTATGTCATGGCAATGTCAGTCAGTCCGTGCACACTTTCTGAAATCAACTCCTCTAACCATTGTTGGAGGAATTTCACAAAACTTGGTAGGATTCTTTGTTACATGTCTGTACGAATGCATATTGTAATTTCGTTCAATTCGGTCGCGGTTTCCCAGAGTTTTCGCCCATTTTTGATTTAACCTCGTACTTGCACAATTTCATGAAGGTGTGCTTGCTTTCTAACATCAACTCCTCTCACAATATTTGGATGAATTTCATAAAGCTTGGTAAAAGGCCTTGTTATATGACTAATTGCGATTTTATTTTCGTTTGACAATTTGACCAGAGTTTTGACCCTTGATTAAATAACTGACAATTTTCGTGAGGGTGCACGTTCTTCTGAAATCAACTCCTCACACAATTTGTGGAGGAATTTCACCAAACTTGGCAAAAGTTTGCCAAGTTATACGCAGATTGAAATTTCATTTAATTTGGCACATTTTTACCAGAGTTATGCCCTTGGTTAGCGTGTCCGCCTCTCAATCGGGAGATCGCCAGTTCTACTCACGGTCGAGTCATACCAAGGACCATCATAAAAATGGTACCTACTGCTGTCTGGCAAGGCACGCTGCAATAGATGCGAGCGGGGAGTCAAACTCTCACGGTTACCAGAGGGCCCGCCCCCCACTGTAACCCTAGCTATGTAATAGGCGAGAGGCCGAGGGCTACGGAAACAGAGATCGGCGCCACATAGCGTAGGAAGGACTTTTATGCCCTTGGTTGTTAACAAACTTGTGCTTTTGGCAATCTCATCAAGGCGTGCTTGCTTTCTGAAATCAACTACTCTCAATTTTATTATTCCCCACTGGCTGAAAGGCCCAAAGGGGGATTGTGTCTTGGCGATGTCTGTCTGTCAATCCCAGCAAGGGTACTCCCGTTCTGAAATCAACTCCTCTCACAATTTTTGGAGGAACTTCACAGAACTTGGCAGGGTTCTTTGTCAGTAGTACGCATGTTGCAATTTCATTCAATTCAGTTGTGTTTTACCAGAGTTATGGCACAGTTGCCAGCAGGGGATATTGTGCTCTCTGAGCACTCTTGTTTCATGAGTGGTAGCGTGAATCCAGAAGGAAACACTGAAAGAAGAAAGAGGACGAATCGGTGTTGGTTAACATGTTTGAGAACCCAATTTTTCTTTACACAAATGGAGCATCGTGCTTATTATCTAGCATGAGAAAAGGCAAGGGAGGGTGAGTGTATGTAGTTGGAAGTACGCGGCGGCCACCACACGTTCTATTCCATGCTTGGAAAGGGAGAGGCATTCAGTTGGTTGCAATCTGCAGCCTTGCTGCTAAATGCCACTAGATCCTACATGGTATACCTTTTTAAAAGTCTGGGTGGCGTTTTAACAAAGTAAAACGCAGTCGTTGATGTGGTGACATGGCTTGTCAGATATTTATTTAAGGTTTGTGGAAGTGGTTGTAGGTATCGGTGCTTTGTAACGTTTCCCACCATGATGAAGGCTCCAGGGTAAGAGTTCTGGTTTCTCAGTAAAATGACGAGCCTGTGTTTTTTCTCCTCTTTTTGAAGTTAATAAGAAACCACAAACCCTTTCCTGAAGATTTTTTTTTTTTCCCCCCCTTGGTGGTTAACTTGGCACTTTAACCGTCAGCAGCAACAAATGCTGGAGACTCCTTACAAAAATGCAAAATAAACAGCTTGCTTCTGTGTTAGAAAGTTTTTAATCAGCACCTTTTGACCAGTTGAGCAACACTGTGACTTGTTTTGAATGCAATTATTGTTTAAATGTACGTTTTATATTACCACGTCAACAGTCAAAGGAAAAAAAAAAAAAAACCAAGGAGATTTGCTTTAATTTGCAGTGGGTTCTGTACAAGTTCTGCTTCTGAAGTCTACAATTAAGTTGACTTCACTTGAGCTGATAAAGTAACTGAGGACTCTAAGACCGTGATGGGGATTCTCCCAGGGGTACACGTCAGGAGCGTGTTCAAATCGGTATTGAAGGGCAGCACCAGCTGGCTCGGAGAAGATTTAGCTCCCTCTGTGGCTTTAAGCGCAGTTTAAACATTAGCCAAGTGATCTGGAAAGTTGGCACGGAGTCCGTGCTCTTCTCACAAACGGCGAGACACTGAGGACACTGCCTTAGCTAACATTGACACGGTCTAATTGAACTAGTGCTGAGCTGTGTACACTCGAATATTTAAGCATTTAGCTTTTGGGATCTTTTAGTTGTTGCTGAAAGTTGTCCTTTTGTCAAACGTACCTGAGGGTGAGGCCGAGACAGCCTGCTCTTTCTGCGAAGCACGTCTTATAGCTTAGATCCCTGTAAAAGGGCAAACATGATGCACTGCATGATTAATAACAATAAACTGAATATGGCTGTCTGTCAAAATAAATGTCATTGTGTATTAGTGGCATCTCTCACAGAAGTCTGGATGTGTAGCGGGAACAGTGGGTGGATGGCTTGTGCTGACATGACCGTTGTCGGACCGAATTCTTAAGTGTGCGTGTTCGCTCTCTCTCTCTCTGATGAAACACAACGTGCACGTATTGAACAGTAATATATTAACACAGAACAGTAGTTTGACTAAAAGTCTTCTGTTTTGGTTCCATTACTTTTTCCAGCCGTAATTATGCACATCTGCTTGTCACGCTTTGACACTCCTGATGATTCAACAATTTGAATATCTGATTTAAATGTTTAAAAAAAGAAGAATAATGCAAGAACCTGTTTGACCAGAGCTTGAATTGAGCTTGTTTTATGAATGGCCTTTTTATGCAGCTCGTCACCCTTTCCCATACCAGTGGATCGTTTTTCCATTGATGGACGGAGTAAAGGAAGGCTGACAAATTGTGCAAGTCAATAGCTGGGATACAGTCATTAATTCTATACCTACGTAGTGACCTATACTCTATATATAAATAAAATGTGGCCACCTGACGTCACATCCGTATGTTTGGGCGGGTTGAATGTCCCATTTCAGATTTAGTCCCTTGCATAATATGATAGATTTTGTAAAGGGGCTGGGCTGGGGTGCAGTCCATCTTCCAGTTTATCCCAAAGGTGTTCAGTGGGGTTGAGGTCAGGGCTCTGTGCAGGACACTGGAGTTCTTCCATTCCAAAATTGCCACGTCTTCATGGAGCTCACTTTGTGCACAGCGGCATCGTCACGCTGGAACAAGCTTTCGCTGCATTCGCATTACAGGCCTCGGTGTTCAATTTGTTGACGGTTCATCATTACAAGTGACCTGTATCTCGCTGTAATGTGACGTCTGCCCTCTGAAACCGAACACACATGACTCCACCAACGAAAAACGATACACTTGTGATACAATCGCTGGTACTAAAACTGAATAAATGAATTTGCTGGTGGCTAACGTATGCCTCGCACTTTGCTCTGGAGGACGGCAGACAGTTAATCAGCTGTACGTGATCAGGTCGAGAAGCTGGAAAAAAAGCCAGGCAGGTAGCTTTTTCTGTTTTTGCAGCTATTCTAGCTCTCCGTTGTCATCAGCAGCACTTGGTGCATGCGTGTCTGACCGCCCTCGTTCATCTTGCACGACCAGGAGTTAGAGATGCAGCCGATTTCAGACCACATTATGAAAGCGAGATCAAATTGGATATCGGCGTCCACACAACCTAGGGAGTAAAAATAATAAATCAGATTCGTGTCGCTTCAGTCTGGTAATGTGAACGTAGTCTTGGTTCCAGTTAAGGAAATTGTAATGCTTCAACTTGGAGACGTTCTGTCTGGGGAAGAACCACATATGGGTGTGATGGTCAGCTGTCCACAAACTTTTGGTCATATAGTGTATATACACGTCGGGTTTTATTTCTATTTCTGTACATCCGATAAACCGTACTTGTCAGTTTATCCCTTGGTCTTTTTTTTTGTTTGTCTGTCTAGCTCTATACATCTCTGTATCAATCAGCGGAGTGCATGGGTGGATGGATAGCTGTAGAGGAATGAAGTTTTGAGAGAAAGCAAATGCTGGAGGTGTATCCCTGCTTGCTCATTCTGTCTGTCTCCTCACACTCTTCGTCTCTCTCTGTAGGCTCCCAGCAGTCTGCTGGAGGCTTTGGAGCAGCACCTGGCCTCTCTGGAGGGCAAGAAGACTAAAGAGTTTTCTGCAGACAGCAGGTACGCCACAGGGCTAAGCGTCACACACGCCAGGTGGAGGTTTGCTTTCGCGCGCTAATCCGAGATCAGTGTGAAACTGCGCTCATGGCTAGGTTTAAATGCACTAGGTCAGTTTTATACGAGTTTGAGGAACTTGAGAAATGATCAGACTGGTCTCCAACTGGATAAATCAACGTCTTTTATATAATAGACATATGGCAGCTTGCTAAAAGCAGGTCTTGCTGTGAATCTTGAGCTGCTTTTATGTAAGGGACAGAGCCTTCAACAACAGTTTTTGAAGATTGCTTTAGTATACCATAGCAGTTTGCCAATGCTAACACTTTTTCACTTGCTTTATAGTAGCTATAAATGGTCTTCTCTCTTGAAATTAACAAGACAAAAAAAATGTAGCTTTCTACCAAAAATAAAAATCCCTCGTATTGAGGACTTTCCCATGCAAGGAAACTAAATAGAATTATTCTATCCACATTCACTGGATATGAGCAATCGCGCGCCATGATTGATTGGCTACTCTACTAGGATATCAGCTCGTATACCGTGATTATAGAAAAACAAAATGGTGGAGTGTTGCACTGAACCAACAGAGGACAAAATAAGAAGCTAAACAGCTTTTGTCACATGCGCAGAGTGGAAATTTAACCCGTCTGAAGCAGTGAACGCGCACACCCAGAACAGTGAGCAGCTATGCTACAGCACCCGGGGAGCAGTTGGGGGTTGGGTGCCTTGCTCAAGGGCACGCCAGTCCAACCGAAGTTCATGGCTGCTCCATGTTGACCTAATCACATGTCTTTGGACGCGGACGAAGCCCACGCAGACACGGGGAGAACATGCAAACTCCACACAGAAAGGGCCCTGTCGGCCGCTGGGCTCAAACCCAGGACCTTCTTGCTGTGAGGCGACCGTGCTAACCACGACACCACCTTGATATATTTATCGAAATAAAAACTCTACTCAAAAACAAAACCTCCCAAAAATACAAAAAAAATCAACAAAATATGGAATGAAGGTATTTGATGGTAAGAACGTATCCTTTTTTTTTTTTTTTTAAGTGTTCTATTATTATTAGAGCATTTTTCGCAAATTGAAAATTACACAACTGAAATGTCCAAGGAAGAATTCAATAAATGTCTAAAGGTATTCTATACCGCAGCACGATGGCAAGACTGCACTTTCTACAAACAAAAAAACCCCCGAACACTAAAGGCAATTCGTGCAGCCATCGATTAGATTTTTAAGAAGTCTGCCTTAGCAGGAATTTTGTTGGATATTTTTGTACAAGTTTGTTTTTTTTTTTTAATGGAATTTGCTAAAAAATAAAAGTAAAAATGCTCCATTTCTCAAAATCCAGTGAATGTGGACAGAATAAAAGTTATTCCGCTCAATCTCCTTGTACGTGGCTTACAGCCGACTATCAGCTCATGTACGACTCGATTTCGTGGAATAACTGTTAACTCTTAGTTACAAAGCGCGGACACTGGAGACTCCTTCCAAAAATGCTAAACAAACCTCCGTTTCCAGAAACCCCTGCATCACCATATACAGGAACACTGATGTGATTTTTACTTTTCCCCACCTCAAATTAATCTTGGATTATGCAGAACTATTACTACAGAATCATTAACGCATGAGAAGGAGTTCGCATGACCCTGTGAATTTTGCTCTGCAGAAGGCACGACTCTCACAGAAAATTAAATCAATCACCGCTTTCTAGTCAGTCCGAACAGAGAATTTAAGTGTTGCAATTCTAATGAGTTTTTTATTCAACACCCCCAGAGCTTGATGTGAGCAGGAATCGAATTAATCTCGAGGCTTAATGGGGAGATTCCTGTGTAGTGTAAGGATATAACAGCAAGGAGGCGTTCAATCTGATTTATGTTAGGGCTGTGATTAGCCGAGAGTCGAGACTCGGCTCACGCTGGAGTAGTAATTAAATCTGAATAAATCCTTGCTCTTCCTCCAAGACGCTAATCGCATTTCACCCTTGTCCCTGTAGAGCCACCACTCTGTCCAGCGCCGTGTCGTCCCTCTCGAACACGGGCATGTCCTTCACTCGCGTGGATGAGAAGGAGAAACGGCAGGCTCTCGAGGAGGAACAGGCCAGACTGCAGGCTCTCAAGGTGAGCTACAGATCTGCTCCGTGTTAATCACGTTCAGCTTTGCTGTAGGTTTTTTAAAAAAATTAAGCACTGTTATATACTTGATAAAGTCTTTTTATCCAAAGGATTTGCTGTCATGGAAGTAGACTAGTATGGGCCCCTAGTAGTTTTTCTTCTTTCAGGGGAAAGTCTGGTTGAGTTTGTAGCTTATTAAGAGATGGAGTGACCTACCCAAGAAACTTCAAGGGTGGAATTTAGGTAGAGCGTCTTGGGAAATGCGCTCCGTCTGCCAAGAGATGTGTGTACCTGTGTGTTTTTTGAGCGGGGGTTGTTACTGATTGATTAATGCAAGCAAGCTCTGTGTGCTTAGTGTATGATGTGATGTGGTGATTTATACAACATTTTGAAGATGTTTGTACAATCCACAGTATGCATCATGATGTATGAGTGCAAAGGGGAGAGGTAACGTAACACCTGCTTCCTCAGAGACGCATCCCAAGCGTATCTTTTCAAACGTCTGCTCTGTATTTTTCCTCCCCCGCTGGCCGAAAGGCCCGAAGCAGGATTGCGTCGTGGCGATTTCCGTCCGTCCCGGGAAGGGTGCTCACCTTCTGAAATCAACACCCCTCAATTTATGGAGGAATTTCACAAAACTTGGCAGGATTCTTTGTTGTACATCGGTAATACTTGTATTGTAATTTTTGTTAAATTGGGTCGCATTCTACCAGAGTTATAGCCCTTGATTTTAGCAAAATTATAATTCGATAATTTCGTGAGCGTGTTTTCCTTCTGAAATCAACTCCTCTTACAATTTTTGGAGGAATTTCACCAAACTTGGCAAGAGGCATTGTTATATTTCGTTCACTTCGGTCGCATTTTCCCCCAGAGTTGTGGTCCTTTTGACAATTTCATGAAGGTACGCTCGCCTTCTGACATCAACTCCTCTCACGATTTTTAGACGAATTTCACGAAGCTTGGCCAAAGGCCTTGTTATATGACGGTAATTCGCATATTGCGATTTAATTTCGTTCGTGAAAATTTGACCAGAGTTTTGAGTCTTGATTAAATAACTTGTACTTTGACAATTTCATGAGGGTTTACGGTGTTCTGAAATCAACTCCTTTCACAATTTGTGGAGGAATTTCACCAAACTTGTCAGAAGGCTTTGTTATATGCATGTTTAAATTTTAATTTGGGCAAATTTTCCCAGAGTTGCGCCCTTGATTATTAACAGCCTTGTAATTTGGCAATTTCACCAAGCTGTGCTTGCTTTCTGAAATCCAACTTCCCTTGCAATTTTTATCCCCCACTGGCCAAAAGACCTGAAGGCGTGTTGTGGCGATGTATGTCTGTCCGTCCGTCCCGGGAAGGGTGCTCGCATTCTGAAATCAACTCCTCTCACAATTTTTGGAGACATTTCACGAAACTTGACAGGATTCTTTGTTGCATGTCAGTAATACTGCAATTTCGTTCAATTCAGTCGCATTTTACCAGAGTTCTGGCACAGTTCCCAGCAGGGGATATTGTGCTCTCAGAGCACTCTTGTGGGTTTTTTTTTATTTTTTTATTTTATAATATATTAGAGTGGAGGTTTTAAATGTTTATTTTGTTGAGTTTTCATCTTCTCACCTTGCAGTTACATCAAAAATTGCAGGTTTGTGTTAAAATCTATAAAATGACACTGAGGAGACGTGTTTGTGATTGCATCACTTTAAGCAACGTGCATTGTCTGTTCATGGTTTTCCTGAACACACTCATAAGAAGGTCTCTTAAGCGTAACATTACTGTAAGCGCTTCTTTGCAATGCGTATCCCCGATATAGGCATTAGTAATTGCGAAAGTCATTCGTACTGTAGGTGCTGAATCCAGTCAGAGGTCACATGGCGTTCATTTTTAGCCAAAAACCAATGAAATATAAAGTGTTAATTTATCGTATCGTCTTTAAGCATTACACATATGTATACTGTGGTAATTAATTAATAATTGAAGCTTTTTTTTAATTAAATTAAATGAACAAGGGTCCACATGAAGGAATGAGTAAATAATCGGCTAAATAAGTGTTGCCATGCCTGCTCATTTCGCCGCGTCACAAAGGAAAGCACTTTTTACCCTCTTCCTCATACATGAGCTCCTAGATGCTCGTGATTGGCCGGTGTGTCTGTGATTGACGCAGGAGAGTGAGAATGCCATACAGCCAGTTCTGTATGGACCTGGACTCCAGCTATGGATGCCTATGGCTTCCTCATATTGCCCAGCACTAGTCTGTTAAGGGAACTGATCTTAAGTACAAAACCTAGTTTGATTTGTCTGTCACGGTCCTGTAGTCTTGCCAGTGTCGTGCAAGGATGGCAGAAGGTTCAAAGAAAGCACACTAAATGCATTCTGAATATTAGCAACGATCCCTTTAGGCAAGCAGTTCTTTGTTGAAATAATTTAAACGGAAGACTTGGGGAACTCTAAATCTATAATGGCTTTTAAATTAGGTTTATGGCTGGTATGCAGACAGTATGCCCTATAAACATAATTGGTGTCTAGTGTGTCCATTTTACCCTTGATTTGTCATCACACTCAAAACTGTGTGAGCTAGCGAACAGAAGCAGCTTATGCTGGGAACGGACTATGGAAAAAAAAAAACATGGCTGTGAAGGAAGACATTGAAGGAGTTGGTTAATTTGGGGGGGGGAATTGACATGCTGGACTTTTTCGTCAGGGTTTCGTGGGGCTTCCCAGACTCTACGTCGCTGCTCTTCAATTATTTTGCACTATAAGGATCAGTATTAGCAGTGCAGCCTACAGTGACCCTTGTATAATTTGGTCAACATTGATTACATGAGATTATACAATCCCATTTGCCCCGTTTTTCTTTCTGCTTGAACAGTAATAGCAAGCTCGGTTTGGCTAATAGGGAACTGTGAATCATTTATGCTCATTAGAAGTATAAGCAGCATTTTTTTTTTTGAGTTCAGTTGGTGCATGAGCAGGGATTTTATCCAGTTTGTCATGTTGTATAATTCAGATTTATCTGCATTTATATTTTACATTATAGCCTATCCCTGATGGTTGAAATATTTTTTACAAGTTGGCCTAGCGGTCAGCGTGCCCGCCTCTCGATCGGGAGATCATGAGTTCTGCTCACGGTCGGGTCATACCAAAGATCATAAAAATGGTACCTACTGCCGTCTGGCAAGGCACGCTGTAATACAGATGCAAGTGGGGAGTCAAACTCTCGTGGTTACCAGAGAACTAGCCCCCCCCACTATAACTCTAGCTATGCAATGGGCGAGAGACCGAGGGCTATGGAAACGGAGATTGGCGCCACATGACATGGGAAGGACTTTGATTCATTTTTATAGTGGATTATCTTGAAAGGATTATACAGAGATGTCCACAAGTGCCGGCGACCGGCAGTTTTCTCCGCCTACACAGGCGGTCTGTGCCAGCTACTCGATCCCAGAAAAAAACAACTTGCCTTTCAATGTTCGAGCAATTTTTATTATTTTTAAATACATCGTCTCCGCTGCCCATAATTTTCTGCAAATCCAATTATTTCATCATAAAATTGTCTTTGGGTCTAACATGACTGGAAGCAACATATTTGTCGATCGATTCTCGCGCTCCGATTGGCTGAGCCAGGCCACGTGACCCACGCCGGAGCAGACGGTAAAGACTCGCTTGGTGGTGGTTGCAGACGATTTCACTCGGTTTTCCCAAAATGCCACAGAAGAAGAAACTACAACCTTCCGTAGGCCAAATAAAGTCTGTTTTCTGCAGGTTTGTACATTATAAATCGTAATTAATATTTTCATATCTACGGATTGTTTTTCGTATCTGGAAGGTACCCAAGTTCCCGTAGAGATGGCTGGTCCCTTAGCTAAGGCTTGGCACTTATAAAGTGCAAATAACTAATTGTGTGCAAATATTTCTGCTGAAATTAAAACTGCAAGACACAATGGCAGAGTTCCCTACTTATTTTTTATTTTTTTTTTAAATAGCCGGCTACTTCAGGTTTTCTGGAGAACGCTGTTTGTAGAAAGCAGGACGAACACCTCGGTGGTGGTGGTGCAGGACACTCGGTGAGAACGTTCACTGCAGACTTCAATTGCTGTTTATGTTCGTTGTTTGTATTCACCTTATTATAACAGGGCTTTATTTCAGTAAGCCTGAGTCGCATGGGAACTGTGCACTTGGATAAATATATACGCAGTGTCTCTCGGATCCTCTACAATCTTTTTGTCCCTTCCCAAATACCCGATCTTGTATCAGATGATGGGTTCCCCCCCCCCTCCTTTTTTTTTTTTTTTTAAACCCTAGAAAGTTCTGTTACTGATGAGAGAAATGAACACGCTCACAGATGGGTGTGTGATGAGAGAAAGCTCAGCACTTGCTTTGGTGGTTTAAAAGTGTAATGCCTTTTTGTAATGCTTTAAAATTAATGTATATTATTAATGACCAAAATGAATTAATTAAAGCGGGGGGGGAATATTAATTATTTATTTCATCAAGCACAAAACTATTGATAAATTGCTGCTTCCAGATCCCGGAAAAAGGCAGCCTAACCTCAGGGCTAATCTCGCGTGACGTTACACATGGAGCCCTGGTTTGACTTGTTTACTTGCTGAAATTGGATATTGTTCGAATCCTACAAAAATAATGATGGGAAAGCACTGCGTTGTGTTTGGATGTTCAAATCCATATACAACAGGACATTCAGCTCACGAGTTTCTGAGAAGTGACGGTGGGTGAAGTTTGTGCAAACAAAGCAGGCAGATTTCGTGTCGCCTACGAATAATAAATCTGATTCAAGTATTCTTCACCACCACCAGAACGACCACATGGGAATTTATTGGAGCAAAAAGAAACCCATTTATTTATTAAATAAACGACATTTGGACAGTTCGTCGATTTCCCCTATTATTGCCCACTTCATATTTTCTTTCAATAATTGCACTGTACATTTTTAAAGATTACATTTCTGCATTTATTGAGGTACATGTAAATATTTTTCCTGTATTTTGTAGCAGCCAGCTTAGAATAAAAATCCGCAAACCAGTCTGTTTCCAGTTCTCTCTAGCTGGTGGTGCGCTATCAGCGGTGAGCGGGACTGTCATGAACCGGCATCTGTTTCTCGTCTTGAGGGCTTGTGAAGATAACAGTTTACTCTGGAATATCCTCGATAATCATCTGCCCCTTCATCTGACATAGTCTTGTGAAAAAGAAAGTACACCCTCTTCCAGTTACATGGTTTTGCCAGTCAAGACAACAAACCATCTGATCCTTACCAGGTTCTAAAATTATGCAAATCTAACCTCGGGTATAAAGCAACGCACAGCAGATTCCACCGTGTCATTATTTATTTAACAAAAATTAAGTGAAAATGCAAAATCCATGTGTGGGAAAAGTAAGTACACCCCATGATTCAATAGCTTGTCGAACCACCTTTTGCAGCAGTAACTTGAAGCCGTTGTTTTCTGTATGATTATCAGTCTCTCACATTGCTGTGGAGAAATTCTGGCCTGCTCTTCTTTACAACATTGCTTCAGTTCATTCATATTTGAGGGCATTTGTTTATGCACAGCTCTAAGGTGCTGCCACAGCATTTCAATTGGGTTGACTTTGATTTGGCCATTCCAACACCTTGATTCTTTTCTTTTTCAGCCGTTCTGCTGTAGAATTTGCTGATGTGCTTGGGATCGTTGTCCTGTTGCATGACCCAATTGCAGCAAAGCTTTAGCTATTGGACAGGTGGCCTCACATTTGCCCCAGAGTACTTTGGTACACCGAGGAGTTCATGGTTGACTCAATGACTGCAAAGTGCCCAGGCCCTGTGGCTGCAAAACAAGCCCAAATCATCACCCC
>JAPFFA010000001.1:46691566-46701749 GCA_026153275.1 Sciades herzbergii | reverse complement strand
CTGGCGACTTGTCCAGGGTGTACCCCGCCTTTCGCCCGTAGTCAGCTGGGATAGGCTCCAGCTTGCCCACGACCCTGCACAGGATAAGCGGATACGGATAATGGATGGATGGATTGTTTTCACTCAAGTTGTTGTCAATAATATAATTTGTAATGAAAATTATTTTATTAAATTAGAAAATAATGCAGTATAGAAGCATTTTCATTAGTGTTGTCAGATGTTTGGACCTCACTGTATGTTGTACAAACTTCAAATTGCTGTTAATTCTTTTCTTTCTTGATACCTAGAACCTATCGGGCATTTCAAATTCTCTTGCTATTTGGTACAGTCTTTGGGGGGGGGTCTCGAAAGGTTAATTGGATTCTACATATACATTTTCATTAAGGTTCCCTGATGGACCAGGATGCTGACTTTAGTATTCTCTAGACATGTAGATATATTAGAGATGAGAAATATTGGTGCTGTATATACACACAGTACTGTGCAAAAGTCTGAGGCACCCTATTTTTTTATACAAACTTTGTTATAGATTTCTATTTTATGACTTCTACATTATTGAGTTGGTACAAAAACATTTTAGAGTCCAAACGTTCATTCATTTTCCAGCACAAAATTAAATGTTACAGAAAAAAAAAAAGTTTGTATCTGAGCAGCATAAGAGTCCACTTTCAGATTAAAAAAGAAAACATAATGAAGGCTACTGGGTTTTGGGGCAAAATGAAGAAGCGAGTGCGACAGTCAAAGTGTCCAGAAGAACTGTGGGTGGTTCTGTAAGATGCTCAGTAAAACCTACAGCTCATTTCCTTATAAAACTGCACTCACTGAACCCGAGACTACTTTTTTTTTTTAAGCAAAGGGTCGTCTCACACCAAATATTGACTTTGTTTCATTTATTATGGCTTACTGCTTATTGTTTATGGTATTGTTTTAATGTTGAAACATTTCATTTCATTGTTTTAAAGCCATTTTTGCTCAACAGCATTTCTTTACACGTGCCTAAGACTTTTGTAAAGTACTGTGTGTGTATATTTTTTGTCAAATTGCCTCTTACTATGAAAGTAAGCTTCTTGGCAATGTTGAATGATGAAAACTACCAGACTCTGTATAAAAATAGCTAGAAATCCGGGCAGTCGTCTCTTTACGGTTCCAGAATTAGGCTAAAGAATGTAACTCTTAATATATCACCCAAGATTTTAAAGACTTGCTCAACTGTGATTATCTTCCATCAGATTCCCATCAATCCTCTTTCATCCATCAGCGTAGTACAAACATTCAAAATTCGGTTTTAAACTTAAACTGTCATCATTGTGATTAATTTCTCTGATGGCTTGTTTGTTACCTCTCTAACAGTCACTGTATTTGGAACCATTGATGTTTTCTCATCGTTAGTGGGTGGCTCCATGTATCCGCATTCTAATTTAATACATCAGAACACCCTCGGGAAACCGGGACTAGCCTTCGTGCATGCTTTCACCGCCTTCTTTCCGCATGGTGTCCTACTGGCTCCGTCCCTCACACTGGAGTGTCCTCTCTGAGTCAGACAGTGGACAGATGGATGTCCACCTCCTGCCGCCTGCTCAGCACCGACCTGTCTAATCACTGCTAGATAGCATTCCAATCTCACAAGGAGGTGTACATTTGAGGCACTACAGTCTATGCTAAAGATGGAAGGGGACAGGGAAAGAAATAAAAAGGGTTTTGTGGTATGTGGTCTTCCTGGATGACACTGCTGCTTGCATTTCCAAACAGGAAGAGAGGACGTTTGAAAGACAGTGCCAAACCACACAGATGCTTTATTTCGCCTAAATCTGGCTTTCCTAAAAATAGTGTCGAAAAATGTGAGGCACGAAATGTTAAATTTATCCCGGAGCACTTGAAATCCCTTTTCTGGGCCATTAAGCAGAGCTCATCTTTTTTCTTCAGAAAGCAACATTAGAGGAGGAAGACTTCCAGAAAGAGTGAATCATTAGTCTACTAGAAATAAACATACATCTAATGTGACTATTACTTCTGTAGATATACACATTAGAACTGTTAGCGACTGATGTCCATTTATAGCCAGCAACCTTTTCTTTTTACGCTTCCACATGCATGAGAGTGAGAATGGAAACCTTGTGAAGGAAAAAATAAATAAATTAGCACAAATCATGGGTCCATTTTGGTGGAAATTGTATGCCATACAGGATAAACGAGTGGCCGGCTGAGAACGATCACTGGTTTAAACAATACTGTGATGTAAACTATCAGTTCGTGTCTGTATTCTTTTTGTTTGATTCTCTCTTTGTATTGTGAATTCAAATCTGATGATAAGTACGATGCACTTTATGAGCGGGACATGCTCCACATTGCACTGTACATGTGGAATCCATCCCAGAATGAAAATGATTTATTTTTTAATACTGTACATATATGATGAAATAAACAAAAAAGTACATGAAGAAAATACTTTGTGAAATAAAACACAACAACCACCTGCAGGCTCTGTGTTTTGTGGTGCCTTGACTGTGTGAGAGAGGACATGGGTATTGGGATTTGTGCGAGATACACTGCAACCCCGCTATAATGAATGTTCGCATATAACTAAGATTACTTTGAACTTTTGCATATAAAGTTCACATCCCTTGCCTTTAATGACAATGAGTCGGAGTCTTCCAAAAAAAAACCAAAACCCAAACCACTGAACCATATGTTTCTCTTCCCACCAGAGACTAACAATAAGCAATCAAGACCACAGTCAAGTTAGCGATGCGTGTTAACGCCATAAAACAAAGGCTTAACTAGCCTCGCTTAGGTGTTAATCACTAACAGTTATCAAAAATGCCAATCATTGACTTAAAAAAAAAAACCTTTCAAAAGACTCTCCTTTACAAGCTAAAGGCAGTTTTACTCAAGTCTATACTCCATAAGCACTGTTGTCATGGCTACTCGTAAACATAAGATACTCTCCGTCAGTCAGAAAATGCAGGCGATACACAGATGTACTCACTGGAAGAGTTTTATTTAAAAACACGCTGGCACACAGATCCAAATCAGTGATCAAAAATCAGAGTTGAGAAACAGATAATGGTCAAATGAGGTACATATCAAAGGCAGAGACAAAGGGCAAAATACAAAAAGGATTTGGAAACCAGAATATCAACACAGTGTTACAAAAGGGACCGTGAGACACAAGGCACAGTGTGGCTACTTCGCAAAGTCTATGTGTAGTGAGAGTCCTTTTAAGCACGCGCTGTGATTGTGCTCTAATCTGGAACAGGTGCATGGTAATTAGTCCTAATGGCGTTGTGCACGTGTATGTGAGTAGCAGTTTGAGGCGTGCCGCTGCATGCGAGCGGATATGACACTGCCAAAGGCAAACTTCATATCCTGGACCATCTAAAGTGTGATGATAAAGCAATGAATTTGTCTAAAGAATACGGTATCCTGAAAAATTCAATTTCGACTTTTAAAGCAAAAGTGTGCAGAGGCTTCATCCATAACTGCAATCAACGTGACAGGCTGAAAAGAAAGATGATGTGCCAAGGAAACGACAGTAAGTGTGACTTATTTCCTTTACTGTGTAAATGTAAGTGAATTAAGTGTAAATATAAACACAGTTGGTCTTGCTTTATGTAAGAGTGAGTTTGGTGTGACAAGTGGGTTCATTTCAGTATTACAAACTTTTCGGTAATCACAAACTATTTGGATGTCCTCCAAGGGGTTCGATATAGTGGGGTTATAGCGTATATCCTATTTATCATGGTGTATACAGTTTGTGCATTAGGTACTGATTTACTGTTGGGGGTAGATTATAGGGTTTAAGTGTTAAGAGTTTAAATGAGGTGTAGCAATAGTTAACTGAAGTAAGGAATAAAACACTTTGGGGTGCTGTTACAGGATAACAATCAGTGAGAGCGAAGAGGTACTGTTACTACATTGAAGTTGATTGTTTTCCTGTAACACCACATCCCAAGTGTGTTATTTCCCTTTTACTGCAACAATTTGCCACCGATTACAATTTTAATTGATCTGCGTTTTATAGTCTAAGACCTGGCCTAGACATGAATGGACATAATTTAGGAGAGGATAACTCAACTCTTATAGGCTAATTTGACCCCAAGGAATAACTTGGGATGTGTGCCAAAATCGCTATCCAGGGCGAACAGGCTGAAAATTACCAATCCAAGATGGCCACCGGTATTACGGTATTATTATTAGGTTACTCTTTATGTTCCTGACCCTGGTTTATGTGACACAAACAGTAATAACGTGATGTTAGAAGTTGTATTGTTGGCTGTTAAACATTTAGGCTCTCGAGATATTGCTGCCTACTAAAGTAATAAGCTTTGGGTTGTTTTTTTTTCACTTTAACATTCAATTGATCATAATAGTATGATGGAAAATACAATTTCTTTATATTAAATCAAATGCTTGCTTTCTTATAATCTCTTAAATTATGTGCATATGCCTCCCAATTCCATTATTTCATGTTTGAGGTAGGATTATTCTGTTTTTCTCATGTTTTCTGTGAAACTGCAATTTCGGATAATTTTTTTTTTAACCTCGTCCTTGACTAAAGCTTGTTCCCTTTTCCTTCAAATCATAAAAATGTCACTAATGGATTCCCCATACCCAAAAACCCATAAAATGAGGTATTTCACAAACGTCTGTGGTGAGTGGTTCAAAAATTGGTATTTTCAATATGGCTACCGGTGGCCATCTTGGACTGGTAATTTTCGGCCCGTTCGCCCCGGATAGCGATTTTGGCACACATCCCAAGTTGTTCCTTGGGTTCAAATTAGCCTATAACAGCTGAGTTATCCTCTCCTGAATTATGTGCATACATATCTAACCCAGGTCCTCTACTAATTTAACTGAATTGAAATTGACACTCGCGTTTCTGACTTCCAGTTTTTTTAAATATCATTCTGACCACCAAGATTTCAGTATTTTTCATCAAAACAACTAGTGTTATATTCTAAATTATTTATTTACACGATTTGGAAAAAATAAGTAGGTAAAGCTATGAAAACTCACTTCAGAGTCTTCTGTGAATCATAACAAAACTCGCAGACGGAAAATTTTGCTGAACACTTCATCAGAAACGGTGAGAGCGAGAGAACATCCCTATGAAAGTTATCTGATTGATATTCACGAGTAATCCAGTCGGAAACAAAACAGAAGAGAGGGAGCCTGACCGCTTTCCCGCGACTCAAAAATCACCAGCAGTTTCCCCGACATCACGCAAGCAGAGTTTTTACTCTGTTGTATCAACTTCAACCTGCTGTTAGTCCCAAAGTACTGAACAGGTCTTAATGAGTGAAATTTCTTTGGAAAGTAGAAATTATAAGCTTTTGAATGATAGTATTCATGATAGAAAATATTCAAGAGTTAAGCAATGACAGATTTGGAAACTTAAATTAACGTCTGCATACACAATTTCCACAGCACGGCCAGCAAGCGTCTGATATGCCTACCTTAAAATACATTTCAGTGTTCTGCCCCAAGATCCATCACCACAGAAATCTACAGTGAGGGAGTACTCCCGTACCGTGACTCACAGAGTAACCTTCCTGCTTTGGGTCTCGCATCTTCAGGGGTATCTGCCCATCGGCATGCCAAGACAGAGCTAACAGTGGATGTAATTTGTCCAAAGAAGAAACTGGTGGATAATGATGTGCATTTGAAGATGAACAGGTGACAGAGCAGCAGGTAGTTGCCAACACCTTGCTAACCACCCATTTGAACAGCACTATCCTACCTTGAACTGACAAAGGAAATTTGCTTTTTCTTCAAAGGATCAGCTTTGAAAGTCCACCCTATGTTAATGGAAAACACAATTAGACTCATCCCAGGTTCATATCAGCAATTGAGTTGCTTCCATGGTAGTGTGACCTGAGGGCAGATGTGTATCCAAGACCTGAAGGTATACAAATGGCATTTTCAAATCCAACAATCTTGGATCGGACATACCAATAAGCAGTCTCCCACCTGCTTCCGTCAGCAGAATCTTCACTTCAACAGACAACATTCGAGTCAGTACCCAAATCAAGGTAATGGCCAATGGACTAGGGTTCATTTCACAAGAGCTGGTATGCCTCATGCCTTTTTTTTTTTTTAAAAAACACACGCATCACCAGGTCTTGACTTCCAGAATTCCCCAGCTGGACACATCTAAAATCACAACAAACAACCTGTCTTCTGTTTCTAGTCACTTATTTTGACTCGCTGCTAAATTGTACTAGCGTTTGCCTCTCTGCGACAGTAGAAAAGTTTGGGGACACCAGACAGACATCATACTTGTGGGTGCTTTTTGAACATCCCATTCCAGATTTATTCCCCTTTGCTGTTATAACAGGCTCCACTCTTCTCTTTTGGAAAGACTTTCCATTTGACTTTGGGGTGTGGCTGTGGAGATTTGCTCATTTGGCAACAAGTGGTCACTGGTGTTGGGCAAGAAGGCCTGGTACACGTTGTGTTCCAGTTCATCCCAAATTGGTTCAGCGGTGTTGAGTTCAGTCAGGGCTCTGTGCAGGACACTCAAGTTTTTCCAGACTAACTTTCCACACAAACCACGTCTTCATGGTGCTCATTTTGTGCACAGGAGCATCGTCGTCCTGGAAGATGTTTGGGTCTCTTAGTTCCAGTGAAGGGAAACTGTAATGTTACAGCAAACAAAGACATTCTATACAACTGTGCGCTTCCAAATTTGTGGCAACAGCTTGGAGAAGGTGATGGTCAGGTGTCCACAACCTTTTGGCCATATAGTGTATGTACATGCTAGAGGCCACATTTCGGTATTTTCCTACAGCTTCCATAAAGGCAGAAATGCCTACCACCAACTCCACCACCACACGCTACCCCTCCCTCTGTAAAGTAGGCCAAAATCTGAGGAAACCAAAGCCCCTGGCACTATCATAAAACCTAACCATGCTTGCCTGTGATAGGCATAGGCCAACAGCCAGGCTCTATTCATTACATTACAGGCATTTAGCAGATTCTATTATCCAGGGCAACGTGCAACAACCACACACACACACATCCATTGCCTGGGGAGCCTTGCTCAAGGACACTCCAGTCATGGATTTTCCTGCTAGTCCTGGGAATCAAACCAGCGATTCTTTAGTCCAAAGGCTGCTTCTCTAACCTTTAGGCCATAACTGCCCCCAAAAGCTCAGCTACCTGCATAGAGTTCAGAGACTCACGACACCACAAGACTGCTAATGACTGCAGTTCAAATACTACGCACCACCAAGCGTTCCTTATTAGGAAACAAACTTCAAACAAAGTTCAAGATAGAGCCTTACCAATGGAACACCAAAGGCACCATGGAGAAGGTACAAAGATCCAGAATGTTGCTCCTGTGATCCAACTGTAACCATTCCAGATTTGGAAAGTAAAATCGAATCTTAAAGGGCTCCTTCAGTGGATTTATTCTCAAACTTATTTTAAGTACAAGTAGTCGCAGATTTAAAAAAAAAAAAAACTTTTCATTTTCGGAGACCAAATAGCGTTTGAGAATTTGAGAGAAAAAAAATTGTTTGAGAACACACACATACATTGCCACACACTTTCTGTAGATCATGTAAAAAAAAAAATAAAATAAAATAAAACAAAATTTTAAAAAAAGGATTTTGCAGTGCGAGGTCTCACGTCTGATCCAGTTTCTGTCGGTGACACTTTGCCATAGCTGATCAAGCACACTTTGCATTTTCTCTGTGGAAACGCAGTCTCGTTCCAGCTTGTGCTTTCTTTTTAGCATCATTGTGGAATTTATATGCTCCACAAGGAGTCATACTCATTTACAAACTGATAAATTCGGTAAAATAATTGTAAAACTAGCAAAACTATGATGTAAACAGAGAACATAAACAGCCGAGTTGCCCCAAGCGACCACTACCTGATGTCATCGCATACGTCACACTGCAGAGAGCCTATCTGGCATTTTACAGAAAATTCTTTGTTTTGAAAACACTATTTGGTCTCCGAAAATCAAAGTTTGATTTTTGAAATCTGCGACTAATTTTACTGAAAATAAGTTTGAGAATAAATCCGCTGGAGGATCCCTTTAAGCCAGACCAAAACACGGTAGAGATCGTCATCCAAGTGTGTATGGCTGTACTTAAAACATGATCGCATTTCATTATCTCCATTGGACATGTTAAATTTCAGGGACCGGTTAGTCTCAGTTGGGGCAGTTTACCTGCCAGAAGTACTCACCATAGGGAGAAATTCTGTCTACTCAACCTCGGACTTTAACTTCTGGAGCAAATACGTCAAAGCTCTGATGGCGGATAACGAATCCACATGTTGGGCTACGTAATCACGTTGAATACAAACGGATTTATTCGTAAAGCCTTCGTAGGAGCATTTCCATAAGAAATTTGATATTCATAAAAAAATCATCACGTAATTTCGGAAAAACGTTCGTCTCTTACTCTTGCTCCTGAGTGTGTGTATATTTCAACATACAAAGACTAACTCATGTAAACCTTATCTGAATGGCTTCAAATCATATCGTGCACATTTACATACAGATCAAGTTTATACAGCTTACATATTTCAATGACCCACAGATTTAATGAAACTTCTGTGAAACCCAGTTTTTTGGTTTTAAAGGCTTTAACTAAAGAAAAAAATAAACATGTGAGGGGAAAAAAGCATGCAAGCAAAAATAAATCCATAGCTTAAGACAAATCAGATTAGTAATTCAGCTGAGATTGCTGCTGTATAAAAGGAAGACGTGCTGCAGTTACTCGGAGTGTTGGGGACATCCGAGGACGCTCACGTCTTCCTGCTTTTCCAGCATGCCGCCAGAGGGGGCGCAATGGTGGATTCGGGCCAACAGTCGCACAGACACTGCTGAATGTCACTTCTGTGAATAACGATTTAAAAAAAAAAAGTTTCCCTGTGTGATGTGGGAAACGAACCCTGGTTTTATGGGTATTAAATAAATATGAGAGTCACTTATCACTCGATATGACTGCTGTTTTGTCAAGACAAATGCTGTGAAACAGGCTTTTACAGCAGGGCATAATGTCACATCTAATTCTTTATAGTGTTTCTGTACAGAACAGCTTGGCTCTCCATTAGTTCAGTAACAAATTCAGGACTCGACTATCCATATCTCAGCCAAGTGCATGTGTCTCTTCTCCTTACACCATGTAATAATGTGGAGGATTATGGGTAATTTGCCAAGCACTGCACTGTCCACTGGAAAGGCAGAGGGAGAAGTTCAGGTGCACACGACACATAAAAACAGTGTCCATGTGCCAGTATTGTAGTCGAGTCACTAAACCTCGAGTCTCCAGTGTTCAAGTGCGTAGTCAAGTCCGAGTCATTAAAGAAAATTTCAAGTCGAGTCCACTATTGATCCGAGTCGAGTCCGGGAACAAGACTCCAATCGCACCACTTGACGGCGGCTGTTGCTGCCTTTATGTGAAACCGTCTCTGCTACTGTGTTGGACTAACGTTACTGCTTGACAGCCCCGTTTTAGTTAATGGGCTACAGATAAAAAGCTTGTTCATCACTCAGCAAGCTCCGCCCACTACCAACAGGGCAAATAACATGAGAGAGGGTTAACACTAGCTAGTTCATCGCTCAGCAAGCAAGCCCCGTTATCAACAGAGCAATGAACATAGCGTGTCCCTTACTTCTCTGGGTGGAGTCTTGCCAAATGACGACTGAAGTTCGAGGTCGTCCCCTTGATAGTTGTCTACATATGGAACACACAGCAGTGCATTTTTTCCCACTGCACAAGAAGTCTGTATAAGCAAAGCGGACAATCCTAGAGGCGTTCTCTTCAGGCATTTTAGCACCACTAATGTTAGTTTATTCCTGAACATGATGTATGAACAGGTGAATGTGCATTCTCTTGCACGAAATTAGTATAAAAGTTAATGTAGATCTAAATATCTTTTGCCAAATTATTATGGCATGTTACAAAAAAATTAAGAAAAAATCAGCGTTCTCGTCTCCAACTTACGAGTCCGAATGCTGTTAATGCACGAGTCCGAGTCATCAGTGCTCAAGTCCAAGTCAGTTACGAGTCGGACTCGAGTACTACAAGCCTACCATGTAGATTACAGATGTCCAAATTAAAGTGCATATCCTGGACCAATTTCGAGTTTTTTTATATGAAAGAATGTCCCTTTACACACTCATCCAGAAGGGTAATTTTGCACAAGGCCATCTGTCTACAGC